>PVJH01040408.1:0-15715 GCA_004026705.1 Nesogale talazaci
GGGAGTACGAGTTAGGGAAAAATAACTTCTCTGATACTGGAAACTTCGGGTTTGGGATCCAGGAGTACATCGACCTGGGGATCAAATATGACCCCAGCATCGGTATCTATGGCCTGGACGTCTACATGGTGCTGGGGAGGCCAGGCTTCAGCATCACCAACAAGAAGCGCGGAACTGGCTGCATTGGGGCCAAACACATAATCGGCAAAGAGGAGGCCACGTGCTGGTTCCAGCAAGAGTATGCTGGGATCATCCTTCCTGGCAAATAAATTCCTGTTTCCAAAAGACTAATAAAAAAGTGTCAATGCGAGGGGGGGGGGCGGGGTTTAGAAAGAAAGAAATATGGTCAAATAGATAAGAAACTCCCAACTAAAAAAAATCCAGATGGATTCACAGGAGGATTCTACCAAGCATTCAAAGAAAAGCTGACACCAATAATACACAAATTCTTCCAGATCATAGAATGGGATAGAAAACTCCCAAACTAATTCAATGAAGCCAGCATAACCCTGATACAAAACCAGGAAAAGACCACATGGGATAGAACACTACAGACCGATATCTCACATGAACAGACAGTATATGCAAAAATGCTCAACAAAATCCTGACCAACAGAATCCAACAACATATTTTTTTTTATTTTTTTTTTTAAGCATCACTGCCCTGGTGGTGGGAGTAGGAGGCCCAGTCTTTGCTCCTGGGAGCCGGAATCGAACCTCCATCCCAGTGGGCCGCAGTCCCGCGCACAACCACTACGCCACCGGGGCTCAGCCCAACATATTTTTTTTTAAAAAAATACATAATGACCAAGTGGGATTCATGCCAGGGACATAGGAATGGTTCAGCATTAAAAAAAAAAAATTAATGCAATCCACCACATCAATGAGAAAAAGTATATGATAACATCTAGCACCCATTCCTAATAAAGACTCTCAAGAGAAATAAGGGAAAATCCTCAATACAATAAAAGTCATATACAAAAAAACAGCTATTAACTAAACTAATAAAAACTAATAGCTAGCAGCTAAAACTAATAGCTAATATTACATCAATAGAGAAAAGCTGAAAATATTGCCACTGAATAAGGAAACCTAACAAGGATGCCCCTTATCCCAATCTCTGTTCAACATTGTGCCAGAAGTTCTAGCAAATGCTATAAGATAACAGCAAGGTATCAAGGGTGTACAATTGGGTAAAGAAGAAGTGAAAGTATTTGCAGATTATATGATTTTACATATTCAGAATCCTAAGGGGTCCACAATAGGGTTGATGGAAACAATAGAAGATTTAGTAGAGTAACAAGAATACAATATTAACAAGCAGAAATCAATTAGATTCCTATATATTAGTGATAAGACTACAGAAAAAGGTATCAAGGAACCAGCACTATTCATAATAGTCATCATGCAAAAGCTGAATGCCTAGGAATAAACCTAACCAAAAAAAACCCCCGAAAAACTACAAAACATTACTACAAGAGACCAAAAGGAAGTGACAAAAAGGGAAGCATGGTCTATGTTTGTGGATCAGAAGACTCCATATTGTGAAAATGTCGATATTGCCTAAAGCAATCTATAAATTCAAAGCAATTCCGATCCAAATTCCAGCATCATTCTTCAAAGAAATGGAAATAATGATTTCTCCATTGTATGGAGAACGAAGCCCAAGATAGGCAAAGAACTCAAGAAGAACAACAAAGTAGGTAGCCTTGCACTCCCTGACCTCAAAACCTACTCTGCAGCCACAGGTGTCACAACAGCCTAGCATTGGTAGGATAGATACAGGAAACCCTAGAAATAAAAACAGCCCATATAGAAAATTGATTTGTACAAAGGTCTCCAAAACATTAAGTGGGAAGCAGATGCCTTCTTCAGTAAATGGTGTTGGGAAGTCTGGATATCCATGCATAGAATGAAACAAGATCTATATCTTACGTCATGCACAAAAACAAACTCAAGATAGATCAAAGACCTAGGTGCAAAACCCAAAGCTATCAGGTTAATCAATGAAAAAAATGGGACAAAACTAGGAGCCCCAGTTCAGGGAATACACAGGCTATCAGAATTAACAAAGGAAACATTCTGTAGAAGACAAAATAGTTGAATGGGATTAAAAAGAAAACACTTGTGTACATCAAGACTTTATTAAATTAATAAAAACAGAGCACACAGATTGAGAAAAGATATTTAGAAAATGGCACAACAGAGGATTAATTACTGAGATTTACAGAATTTGACATGTCGACAAAGAAAAAACTAATAGCCCTCGGAGAAGGTGGGCAAAAGACCTGATTCACAAAGGATGATGCCCAATTGGCTAATAAATACAGGTGGAAATTCTCCCAGTCATTAATCATCTGGGAAATGATCAAAACAACACTCATCACTGTAGTCCAATTTTTTAAAAACAGAACAACAAAGGTAGATATTTTTATATGAATCATTTTATTGGGGGTTCATACAACTCCCATGATAATCCATACATACATACAATTGATGGTAGACTTTTAAACACATACAGCCACTGTCAAAGGCGATATGATAATACCTAAAACAGATGAAAATTGAACTATCATATGGTTCAGTAATACCATTACTGGGCATATACCCCAAAGAAATAAGCAACAGATCAGTTTCAAAGGAGCCAGCCTCCAACAATGACATCAGGGATTTGGCAGGTGCAATTGCATGGCAATAATTAATTTATTATTATTATAAAGGCATAGAGAGCATGAGAAAGAGACACATTTCATGGTAATAGGCTGACCTGAGCCACCCTTGAAGGTCTGCATGGAGACAGTCTTTATTCTTAACCAAGGCTTTCTTTTTCTCCTTCGTTGTGATGTACAAGCCCCCAAACTACAGAAAAGGGCATATGTCACAGCAAAGGGTCATGCAATAGGTAATAGTGAAGGGAGGGGAGACTAGGGGCACACACATATTAGGAGGGGTCTGCATGTGACAAGATGGGTGTCCTAAGATTCCTGATGGTGGCAGCCTACCCCTACTTACTCTTGGGCTGGAGACTGGTCTCACTAAAGCTTTCAGGGGTGGAGACTTGCTTTAGTTACAGCTTTCAGTGTGAGTGACCCATTATCCTAAGGCAAGGAGTCAGTCTTATTTTTCCTGTGAGGAAGAGGCCTCTGGATAGCTGACCCCTTAGGGAGAGTCACTCTAAGCTTCTGAGATGGCAAATGGTTACTAATACTTGCTTAATTTTTTGGAGCACACCTAATTGTGGGAAAGTCCTATTTCCATCCCACAGATCAGGAACAGACATTTGCTCCCCATGTTCTTCTCAGCGCAGTTCACAATAGCAAGAAGCTGGGGAGCCGAAATTCCCATCTGTAAAAAATGTATTAAAAAAAAAACACCTCTGGTACATATACTCAATGGAATACTACACATCCCTAAAAAAAAAACAGAGATGAAACCAGGAAACACCTCAACTTGTGAAGGGATCTGGAAGACATTGTGTTAAGGGAAGTTAGCAGCAGAACAGGCACAAGTTCAAGGTTGCAGGCCGTCCCATCTTTTGGTGGGGGACCAGACAGCCTGGTAAAGAGCTGGACCAGAGCCAATGAACTATACATCATGCACACCAGGTAAGTATAGTGTAGACCACTTGGCTGGAGGGTACCTCAGGAAAGGTTTGACAGGTCACTAAATTAGGGATTGACAGATCACTAGATTAGGGATAAAGGAGAAGATGGCTGGTGCCATAGAACACTGGAAGACTAAATCTGGGCCTTGGGGGGTGCGTGTTCATGCTCTAGAGGTTGCATCAATGAGACCCCAAATGGGAACTTAAGTCAGAAAACACATGGTATCTGAGGTAGAAGAAGACAGCTATGCCAAGAACGGTATACTGTTGGTTGGCTATGAAGCAAGGTCTGAGTACATCAACACTCTGTATGCTGTATTAAGATACATATTACTCTGGGAATCCTGTGATGGCCATTCCCTATATATTCTGATTCTGCTTGTTTGTATTAGGGTGTATCTCAAAGATGATCACCATTGGGAGTCACCCCCTTATTTCTTTATTTTTCAGTAAATGGAAACCAGGGTCTTGAGCTTACAGCAAAAGGAAAGATAACAAGGATTTGGGGGAAGGGGAATATAGTAGGGTGGGGAGATAAGAGGACGATGATATCAAGAAGTCCAAGAAAGAGATATTTGTAAAACATTCATGATTATGGAAGAAACTGTACAATCATATTTGACTGAATTGAAGTACGGAATTGTATGACACATCATATATTTTGGATCATAAGATGCACCTGACCATATGTCACACCCAGGTTTTAGAGCAGGAAAACTAGAAAAAAATATTCTGAACCAAAGAGTACCAGTATACTAAAATATTTATTTAAATAAAGCAAAATATGGTGATATTTAACAGTGTAAACTCAAGAGTAAAGAACCATCATCACTTTCATTAACAAATGAGGGGAGGCATGCGCTATGCCCATAATGTGACCTGACTGAGACTCTAGGAGGCGGGACTTTCCCCGAACACACAGCAATCCACAGCATGCAGATAGCAGTGGACAGTAAGTGGGTACAGGGGATCATGAACAAATGTTCTGGAGTACCACGCCTTTCGACCATAAAACGCACTCTCGTTTTTCCCCCATTGGGGTGGGGTGCATCTTATGGTCTGACAAGTATGGTATTTGTTAACTCCCAAGTTACCACACAGTACTATGGGTCAGTGTGGGCACACCAACTAAAAAGGGGGGGGGGACAAAATATGAGGACGTGGATAGTGGAGGAAGAAGGCACTAACCCATCCATGGGCAGGGTATTATTCATCTTTTCACTGACAAGGGAGAAAGGGACCAGACCTCAACCTGGTGCGCCAAGACTTGAAGGCAACCTACCAGCATGAAACAGCAAACTAATGGAGAGGTCTGTGGGGCTAGTCCCAAATCCAGCTACATGGACACCTCCCCTCCCCAGAAGAATGTATTACAGAGGACAGCATGAACGATAGAGTACAGCCTGAGGAGAGAGGTCTGCTCAGAACACAAAGGTGCAAATTAAGAGGGAAGGAGAGAGGAGAGAGAACCTCATCCTCACCCACCGAACTCTGAAGACAATATTCCTGCTCAGAGCAGCCAGTGCACAGAGAGGACCATAGGGCCAGTCCCACCATTCCAACTTTTCAGTTCTTACCATTAGTTCTTAAATCATGGCCCTGCTTGATACTTGACCTCAGGAAGAAAATCCTGAAGATAAAGGTGCTATAGCAAAATGTGGTGGAGAAATTAGATGGTGCCCAGCTATCAGATATGATCTTAAGGGGTAGTCTCCAAACAAGTTGCCCTCTAAGTGAGAGGTCAACTAAGTCAACAGGGAAGAAACACACCAACATCAGCCCCCAAAGAGTTGTAAATCATATCATCTGAAATCAAAGGAGGAATACTCTCAGAGCCTAAATTTGGGGACTCCAGTTTGCAAAAGGCTATGGATGACAGTGAGAGTCCAAGGTACATCTGTGGGAACTAAGGAGGGCACAAACCTCTGGTGACTTCCCTTTATCCAAAATGGTGGGTGGGGAGGGAAGTGGTCACAAACAGGGTGCATTAGAAAGATGACTGTAGAAGATCAAAATTGTAAACCTGACTTGAACAGTTAAAACCTTGTCAGTCGATCCCCCTCTGATGCGCATTAAGCGTAATCTTGTTTTCAACATTTTCATTGCTGTAGCCACTGTATCAATCCATTTCCTTGAGAATGTTCCTCTTGTTCACTGTCGCTCTACCAAACATGATGTCCTTCTCCAGGGACTGGGTTCTTCTGACATGTCCAAAGTATGTACAAGGAACTCTTTCCCTCCTTTCCTCCTAAGAAGCAATCTGGAGTTACTTCTTCCAAGACAGGTTTTACTAGTCCATGGCATTTTCTCTATTCTTCGCCAGTACCACAATTCATATGTATTGATTCTTCATCAGTCTTCCTTATTCGGTGTCCAAACTTCACATACATATGAGACAAATGAAAATTCTATGATTCGGGTCAGGTGCACCTTCGTCCTAAGAGTAAACTTCCTGATTTTCAATGCTCTGAAGAGTTCTTGTACAGCAGAGTTGCCCAGTGAAATACACCTTTTGATCTCTTGACGGCTGCTTCCATGAGTACTGATTGGGTCCAAATCCATATTTATCATGTCCATATTTATCATGATGTTAACTACTGGTACAGTTGTGAGGATTTGAGTCTTCTGTACATTGCAACCAAGAATCCTGATTAATATATCTATTCAACAATATAACATAGAATACCTATTGGCTTAATACTACAACTTCCTCGTGGTTGACTTAAAAATCACATTTGTGAGAGCAATCTTTTTAGACTACCCATGAGCAACCATGATCTTTCCTTTATTTAGAATACTTGTATTGTCAAAAAATAAATAAAAAGAATAGTTGCATTGTATAGAATAGGTCAAGTCTTTCATGAAATCCCCTCCTGTAACCTTATGAGGTGAAAACTTTATTTTACGTTTTATTTTTTACATTCTCACAATGTGAGAATGAACAATGTGAAGAATAATTCTGAGTGCTATTACCCTCCCCCCACCCCCAAAAAAGTGGGGGGGGGGACGAGGGTGTGTCTTATGGTCCGAAGGTGTGGTACCCCAGAACATTTGTTCCTGATCCCATGCTTCCGCTGTGTGCTGCTGTGCGTTCTGGGGAAAGCAGTGTTTTGGGGAAGTCCCGCCTCCTGGAGTCTCAATGTCAGTCAGGTCACATGACCTGCACAGCTCGCACGCCTCCCTCATTTGTTAATGAAAGTGATGATGGTTCTTAACCCTACTGCTGATACATTGTCAAATATTACCGTATTTTGCTTTATTTTAATAAATATTTTAGTATACCGGTACCCTTTGGCTCAGAATATTTTTTCTAGTTTTCCTTCCCAAAAAACTGGGTGCATCTTATGGTCCAAAAATTACGGTACTTATCAAAGATCTCAGCCGCTAACCAAAAGGTTTTGTTAGGTTCAAGCTCCTGGCTAGGAAGGGGTGGTACACCTAGGTGGGCGTTACACCTGGATTGGCCTCAGTCAGGGGAATTAGATTCAGCCAATGAGGTTGACCAGTATCGTTAACCACACCTCCCAACGGGGTCCCTCAAAAGCCAGAGGTTTTGCTCTGACGTGCTCTCCCAGCCATTCCAACCCAATTGCTGCCGAGCGGCACAGGTGAACGGCCCTATGCCGCAAACTCAATCTGGCTTGCGTACCATTTACTGTAAAACCTGAAACTGCTAGATTCTAACTTTCATTAAACTCAAGTGAATCACAAATCAGGCTTCGGCGTGAATTCCTTCTTGCTGGGAGCCAAGGACTGAGGTGGATCTCTCCCTATCGTGGGAGAGATCTAACAGTTTCAGCCAACCAGCTCATGTGCACTATCCAGAGAAAGATGTGGCAGTCTTCCTTACCAATTAAGCTTTGGGATCCCTTTAGGGCAGTTCTACTCTGCCAAACAGGAGACGAGTCAGAATTCATGCAATGGGATTGCTTTGGGTTTGATTTAAGCCCTCAAAACCAAATCAAACTCACTGCCAATTTATGGCAACCCCGTGCAATGCTAAGGACACAAACACAGATTTAGGGTATAAAAATGCCTCCCTATTGAGGTAAGTCTGTCTGGTGCACAACCACCTCCTAGGATTGAGTAGGATCTGCTTTCCCAGGTTTCTGAAATTGTAAAAAGGAACAGAAGTAGATCGATCGTTTTGAGTGTACTTTTTTACCTTTAGAAGTTTCTTTCACTACCCTGGGGCCATAGGCACACTGGTTTTCACTTTCCTGTGGGTCACAATTGCACAGCAGGGCTAGTTATTTGCATAGTTTTAACCCGACTCACTTTAATCTGTAAAGGTAATGCTCAGGACTCATTTGGGTCACTAACCACTCCTTCTTGCAAGGAAATACATACTGTAATATCCCATTCAAGTAACTGTAAAGGTCTAGGTTTTTGTTTTTTAGTTTACAAAGATTTTTCTTTTTAGATTTGTTTAAATCATTTTATTGGGGCCCTTACCACTCATAACAATCCATACATCAATTTTATCGAGGACATTTTTACCTATGTTGGCATCATCATTTTTAAAACATTTTCTTTCTACTTGAGCCCTTGGTATTAGCTCCTCATTCCCCCCACCCCCACCCCACATTCCCACCCTTGGAAGCCCTTGATAATTTATAAATTATTTAAATTTTCATATTTTACACCATCTGCTGTCTCCTTTTATCCACGTTTCTTGTTTGTCCCTGGGTTGGGGGAGGTGGGGTGTTAATGCATAGAACCTTGATTGGTTCTCCCTTTCTCTCCTATCCTTCCCCTACCCTCACAATATCCCTACTTCCATTACTGTTCCTGAGGGGTTGATCGGTCCTGGGTCGTGTGTGTCAAGAGTTCTTATCTATACAGTGTACATGCTCTGGTCTAGCCAGAATTGTTGGTAGAACTGGACTCATAATAGTGGGGCAGGAGGAAGCATTAAAGAACTAAAGGAACGGTGTGTGTTTCATTAGTGCTGTACTGCACCTTGGCTGGCTCCTTCGTTTCCTGTGACCCTTCTGTGAGGGGATGTCCAATTGTCTACAGATGTGCTTTGGGTCTCCACTCCAACAACTTTCACTCGCATTTATGATTGCTTGCTTTGGGAGTTGTATTAGCCAGCGTAGACTAAAGAAAACAAATTCATAAACATGCATATGGATATGAGAAAGGTTTATATACAAGAGGAATGGAACATTGAGTAAACTCCCCAACCCAGTCTAGTCCAGGGTCACAAGTCCGATACTAGCTCATATGTCCGATACCAGTCTATAAAATTCCCTTCTGATTTACAAAGCACATGCAATGACACCAGGACCATCACAGGCCAGTGGGTGCAGAGTCTTGTGTGTCTGACGGCAGTAGAAGCATTCTGGTGCTGGCAGTGGTCTCCCCATGGCTTCTTGCTTCCAGGGCTCAGGGTCCATCAGCAGCATCCAGTGGCAGTAGAAGCATCTCAGCGCTGACAGGAGTCTCCACATGGCTTCTCTGGCCCCAGAGATTTGGCTCCATCAGGGCAAGTCCATGTGGCCTCTCCTCCATTCTCCAAGAATCAGTATTAATCAGCAGGCTGTCATCTCATCTTGGCAGTAGTTCATCTTTTCAATTGCGAAATACCGTGAGACTTCTCAGAATTTTCAGAAGAAAGCCTCGCCCACACAGAGGCCTCATTGGCTATCTCTAGATTGACAGGCTAGACTCTACCCCTAGATTTCCAATCATGAAATTGACACACAAGTACATGACTGCCACAGGTGTTCTGATGCCCGATAGCTGATCCACCGACACCTTGTGATTGCACAGGCTAGTTTGCTTCTTCCATGTCGACTTTGTTGCTTCCCTGCTAGGTGGCTACTTGTTTATCTTCAAGCCTTTAAGACTTCAGATGCAATATTTTTTGATAACCAGACACCATCAGCTTTCTTCACATTTGTTTATGGACATCTTGTCTTCACCATGCACATCTTATCTTCAGCGATCGTGTAGGGAAGGTGAGCAGCACAGAATGCCAGGTTATTAGAACAAAGTGTTCTTGCAGTGAGTATTTGAGTAGAGGCCCAGTGTCTATCTACTACCTTAATACTTACTATATAAACATATGTACATAGACCTAAATCCCTATTGTTATAAATTCATATATTTACATATATACATGCTATATTTGTAACTCTATAAATGTCTTTTGTCTCCTAGTTCTTTTCTCTATTTATTTTTGCTTTCCTCCTGTCCAACTATCATGTTCAAAGATCAAGGTTCTAAGGTTGTCCTACACATACAAAGATTTGACCAAATGAATTTTTCATTAAGTTTTCATAGTATTAAAACATTAAGACATTAATTCAATTCACAAGCACACTCAAATCAAACTCAACTGCCACCAAGTCAATTCTTACTCAAAGCCACTCTAAAGTATGGGGTAGAACTGCGCCTGTGAATTGCCAAGGCTATATGTAGTCCTGTTCTGTCTCTATGGGTCCAGCCCACTATAATTGTGATGTTTTGATCTGCCACCTCTCATGCTTGTTTGACAGTTTCCTTTGCCCATCATGTTCTTTTGAAGGCTGGGTACCTCCACCAACCCTTGGGCACCACTCTGACCTCTTGCTCATAGCCTCCCTCATCTAGATGCGTCATTTGCCTGTGTGCTCTCTTTGGCTCTTTTGAGACTTCATAAATGTTCTCCTTAAACTACATTTGAGATGGGGGTCTTTTGAATGGGAACTCAAGAGACCTTTAATGGGAATTGGGGGACTAAGGTGGCATGGTCCTGAGTCATACCCAGCATCAACTTTCTAGGCTCTTTGATCCAGTATAATGTACCTGTCCTAACCGGGCTCCATTCCCACTTCTGTAATCCCACCTGCAACTGAGGGGTACTGACCTGCTGCTGCCGACTCAGAGACCCTGCTGGACTGGATAGAAAAGCCTCTGTGGGTCTCCAAGCCCAAAGCTACCCTCCTACACCACGAGTCCTCCCTGTAAACCATTAGATGCCATCCTTGGGTCGATGGTCTCCCTCATCCAGTAAAACGTAAGAAAAGTGTCTCTATAGGTTACTTTTGAGATCGGGGTCTCTTTCATCTACAACAGGCTCCGGTTAACTCCAGGGTAGGAACAGGGTGTAGTCCTTAAATCGACTTCCCAGTTACAAACGGCCCAACACTGACACATCGGAAGGAATGCGAACAGACAATTAAGAACCCTGGCCATGGAACAGTAGTGCCCGGGGTGGGGAGGAGGCTGACCCCTCACCCGCTTCTTCCTTCTGCAGTTTCTCCGGGAACATCGTGGGTCTACGGGCTCCCGTAGAATTATCTTGAGAAGCCTCAGGCCTCGTGTTTTTTATTTAAAACTAGAGGCACCGGGAGCAGCCCGGGCCACCAACTCACGGCGGACGGTCGCGGAGCTCCCAAGTCAACGGGGGGGGGGGGAAGGAATGTACTTAGCCCCACCTCCGGATCCTCCCCTGTTCCCTTCCTGTTCTTCCGGCGCGCCTGGCGCCGCGGCTAAGGGGCGGGGTTTCCACTTCCGGTGGCGGATTGTTGACGCCTTCGGCCGCTGCGGCGGCGGCGACGCAGTCGGGGAGGGGCTCTTCGGGGAGGGCGACTGCGCAGTGACAGGTTCTGCGGCGGGTGCTGCCGAGCGAGGATGGCAGAGGGGCCCGAGGAAGCCCGAGGCCGCCCTCCAGCGCAAGACGATGGCGGAGGGGACCACGAGCCAGCCCCGGTGCTGAAAAGCCCTTCCGCCGCCGCCGCTCCCCGCCCCGGGGCCGAGCCGCAGGCCCCGGCCCTCGGTCTCGAGGCTGCCGCCGCCCCGGAGTCCACCTCGGAGCCGCCGCGGGAGCCGGGCAAGCTCGGGGCGGCGGCCTCGGCTCGGGACGCTGAGCTGCCGGGGGCGGCGGGCTGCGAGGGGCCCGAGGCGGCGGCGCGCGACCAGCCGGCGGGACTGAGCGCCCGCGAGTACTCGCGGCAGGTTCACGAGTGGCTCTGGCAGTCCTACTGCGGCTACCTCACCTGGCACAGCGGCCTGGCCGCCTTCCCCGCCTACTGCAGCCCCCCGCCGGCCCCGGCCACCTATCCGGCGGCCGCGCCCGCCGCCGCCGCGCCCCCGGCCGCCGCCGCGCCGACCCCCCAGCTGGCCTATTACAACCCCTTCTACTTCCTGAGCGCCGCCGCCGCCGCCGCCGCCGCCCCTGACCCGAGGGCAGCGGGCAGTGTCGCCACCCCCGCCCCCGTCGCCGCGGTGGGGTCCCGGGCTCCTCCTGTGCCAGGATCCGTCAGGACCACCCCGGTGACCAGGGTCGGACCCGCCGCCAGCTTTTCGAGAACTGCCAGCGACATCGGGCGGCAGGCAGGTGAGCGGCTTGTGATTGTGGGGCAGAGGGGGGTGGGGCTGGGAGCTATTGTCCAAGCAGTCCGCCGCTGTCGCCGTCGCCCCGAGCCCATCGGGTAACCGTTGGCCCCCAAAGTGGACAACGAGCGATCCGACATAGTATGCCTGCCACCCATTCGACTTGAGACCCCGAGTTGATGCCCTCCCTTAAGGGACTCCCGGACCCACTCCCGCCCTTTCTCCCCGCCCCCCGTGGACTCCATGACCGTGCAGTGAGTTTGCTGCGGGACTGGGGTTGGTAGTTGTCGCATGTGAAGAGGTCTTTCCTGCCTGCCTCTCCTCCCTCTACCTTGCCGGGTTGGCTTCTAAAGGATCCTCTCAGCTTTGGATCAAGATACTGAGACCCAAAGCTTAACTCCCTGCTCGCAAACCCATGTCAGGCATGCATGGTGCCCAAGCAACGGTGGGACCAACCGAGCGATGTGAAAGGTGTGCATTAATACAAATGGAATTAAGCCCCGGTTGAATCTTGCATTCCTTTTTATTCTTGACTTCTGGTAAGCTCTGTAGGCTCCAGTTCCAATACTGGTTTATTCTAAAGGAAACGTGTTGGAACGTGCCTCTCGGGTCTGGACTGGCTGCACTTCTCAGGCATCTGCATTTGGCTCCATCTCTAGGCAGGGGTCCTCAAACTGTTAAGACAGGGGGCCAATTCACCGTCTCTCAGACCACTGGAGAGCCGGACTATAGTTTAAAAAACAAACAACTATGAACAAATTCACTGCGGGCCTGGGATGAGTCGGCTGCTAAGCAGGATAGGCAGCGGTGGCAAAAACACCCGGCAGGCCAGGTAAATGTCCTAGGCGGGCCGCATGTGGCCGGTGGGCCATAGCTTGAGGACCCCTGCCTAGGGTGCCTCCCAAGGTCTAGTTTAAACAGTGGCTTCCAAAGGGATCTGCTGGGCACTTAAATTCATGGGGCTAGGTCAGCGCTAATGTCGATCATTTGAACTCTGGGCGGATTGAGTTTCCATAAAGGGTAATCTTGATAGATTTCCTCAGAGGACACACAGTCCTGAAAACTTAGGAAAATTTAAGAACAGTGTTGGTGAAGAAAGACCAGCAGGGGGTGCTGAGCAAAAAGTTTTTTCCCTCATGGCAACGCACCTGTTCATTCTTCTAGGGTAGCGAGGGCTGTCCCGTGAGAACTTCTTGGGAAACCCTGCCCCATCCACTTAGAGTGCTAATCTTGCCCCTTCAGATTTTATTTCGTTCCTTAGATTCCAAGAACATTTCAGAGGTCATTTGAGTCCCCTGTGGGGTTTGGACGTGGTGTAAATTGAAGTGTCAAATTCTTTCACTGCCATTCAAATCAGTGCTGACTCTGAAACCCTGTGGAATAGAGGGGAATTGCTCCCTAAAGTTCCCCATGTGAGTTGAGAGCACTGTCTTTAGAAGTGAAGAGCCCTAATACAGGCAGGTACATATATTTATATATGATGAGGAAGAAATAGGTCTATGTACATATATGTGTAGGTTTAGTATTAAGGTAACAGATGGACATTGGGCTTTCTACTCAAGTACTCCTGCAACATAAGGACACTTTGTTCTATTAACCTGGCATTCCATGATGCTCACCTTCCTGACACCTGAAGACAAAGCAGGTGCATAAGCAAATGTGGTAAAGAAAGCTGATGGTACTGGGTTATCAAAAGATAGAGCATCTGGGATCTTAAAGGCTCCAAGATAAACAAGTGGCCATCTAGCTGAGAAGCAACCAAATCCACATGGGAGAAGCACAACACCCTGTGTGATTCATGAGATGTTGATAGCATCAGGTATCAGCCATTAAAGAACAAAAAAATCACAACACTGTGAATGAGGGGAAGTGCAGAGTGGAGACCCAAAGTCCATCTGTAGAAACTGGACATTCCCTTACAGAAGGATTGCAGAGTTGAGACAAGCCGGTAAAGGTGCAGTATAACCACGATGAAGCATACAACTTCACTCTGGTTCTTTAATGCCCTCTTCACCCCACCCCCCCAGTCCTCCCCCACCACCCCCTGCTATCAGGATCCCAATTCTACCTTACAAATCTGGCTAGACCAGAGGAAGTACATTGGGACAGATAAGAGCTAGAACAACTGGGAATCCAGGACAGATTAAAACCTGCGGGACCAATAAGAGTAAGAGCAATACCAAGAGAATAAGGGAAAAGGGGGGGGGGGAGGAAGGGGGAACTGATCACAATGATTATATATAGCTCCCTCCCTGAGGGCATGGACGACAGAAAAGTGGGTAGTGGGAGACTTCTGTTAATGTAAGATATGAAAAAATAATTTATAAATTATCAAGAGTTCCTAAGGAGGTAAGGGAGGGGGAGGACAGGAAAAAAAGAAGAGTTGATATTAAGGGCTCAAGTAGAAAACAAATATTTTGAGAGTGATGATGGCAACAAATGTACAAATGTGCTCGACACAATGGATGAATGTATGGATTATGATAGGAGTTGAATGAGCCCCCAATAAAATGATTTTTTTTTAATTAGTGGGGAGCCCTTGAAGAAGATATGTCAGAAAACAATGGCATCACGTTTTTTATATTTTTATTTAATAAAGGTTTCTATGTGTTTGTAGCATTACTTTTTTTACTTGCCGTTGTATATAGCGATTAGAATACTTTGGGTTAGTTATTTAGACACAGATAAATGGGACAGGAATTTGCTGATGCCTAAATTTGTATCCCAGTCATAATTTAGGATGACAAACTGACAATTGCTGGATTACTTAATGTAGGAGACAAAACACGAAGTGAATAAAGGGAGAAGTGAGGAACACAGACATTTACCAGTTGTATATACTTCAACTTGATTTGTACTCTAAAATGTTTGATTTTTAGACATAGGCTTGTGGTCAGCTGAGATCTCACTTGTGAAATGAATTGAGTATCCTTAATTAGCAAATTGATGTGTGAAATAAGTTTTTAAACATTACCATACTGGAAATGAATAAACAGTAGTGTTATATTTTAATAAGTAATGGAATTAGTACCAATAATGATTGCAAAGTTATAATGGATTTTTATCAAGTTATACCTTGACTTAATAACCCCATCATTTCCTCCCTTGTGTTCGAAAACCTATATGAAATTAGTTTTCCTAACTCTCATTTTTTAATTACAGGGAGAGAGTATGCTATCCCATCCTTGGCCCACAGATTTATGGCAGAGATGGTCGATTTCTTTATTCTCTTCTTTATCAAAGCAACTATTGTCTTAAGCATTATGCACCTCAGTGGGATAAAGTAAGTTAACATTTTCCAAAAGATTTTTAAGCTCTATCATGTAGAAGTCTTGTCTTACTAAGTTCATGCATGCAAATGACTATGTAGAGGCTCAGTAAGGGTTTTTTTTTTTTTTTTGAGGGGAGGGGGTTAGCAAACACTACAAGGGAAAATGCTCTCACTAAATGCTCTAAGAACTGTGGGAATCCCACCTATTTAAAGTAGGTAAGGGCTGAGCCCCGGTGGTGTACTGGTTATGCGCAGGACTATGGCCCACTGGGATGGAGGTTCAATTCCAGCAGCGGCTCCACAGGAGCAAAGGCTGGGCCTCCCTCCCACCACCAGAGGGCAGTGATGCCCCCCCAAAAAAATTTAAAGTAGGTAAAAGGTGCCTTCTAACCTGGCTTGGATTAATGTTAATGTGTTGGGCCAGCAACTCATTTTTCTCTCATCTCCTGTTTTATTGGGAGAATCAGCAGGAAAGAAAGACCCTCACTGAGATGAATAGCCCCAGTGGCCACAGC
>PVJH01040409.1:0-15688 GCA_004026705.1 Nesogale talazaci
TGTGTATTTGTTTGATTGGGGTTTCTGCATATGTCTATGAGATCAATTTTGTTGATTGTGTTGAGTTTTTTGTGTCTTTACTGAGTTTCTCTTGATATTCTGTCTTTCCTTAATAGTGACACATTCAAATGCCCTGTTATAATTCTCAAAGTATCTATATCCTTTTAAAGTCTCTGATGATTTGATTGATGTACTTTGAGGGTCTCTCCAGATATACTTATCATCATTATATCTACTTGGACTATTGTTCCCTAGATCATTCTATAGTATCCATTCTTGTCTCATCAACTTAGTGACTTTGAAGTCTATTTTCACAGATTTTAGTGGTGCATGAGACTTAGAAAAATTGATTTTGAATTATCTTGTTGTATCTTTTCCTAAAACCTCATTGTTCAGATGGATGTCAAGAAATTTAGATAGCTCTTTCCTTTTCTGCTTCTGATTTACACTTCAAATGGTTCCACCTCATATTTTCTTGAATCCAATTCCCAACTCTCACTATTATGCTATTTTGTCCACACCTAGGAATCTCATCGGTTTCATTGCTCTGCCTAGGTAGTCATCAATTCTGGTTCCTTAATGGAGAGAAGTTCAACACAGGTGCATCTCTGTTCTAGTCTTTACTGGAGAGGCATATGGATGGCTGCTGCAGTGTTCTATCAACTTATTTTAAATTTGCATCAATATTATTTACTTCGAAATATAGTTACTGATTCCTAAGCAGTTATCACATGTCAAACACATCATATATGTTAGTTGATTAATCCTGTGACCTAGATTTTACTGATAAGGAAACCAAAATTTACAGAGAAGTTTAAAGCTAACTCAAATCACAACTATTGCCGTGGCAAAGCTGGAATTCTGATCTAATATGGTTCCACACCCATACTCCATACCTCATACCAATCCTTGGGTTTAGGAAAGTAATGATGTGTTTTGTTGTTCTTGATCATTGTGCCTGCTTTAATATTTATCTATTTGGGAAAGTAAGCTTTGTCAAAAGTCTTTTATTTTACAGATTCACTAATTTTCAAACATTTAATAGTCAAATGATTTTGTACTATTTGGAGCATTTTTAAAAATAACTGCACATGAAATAATTTCATATTAAAAGAGTCTTTTATGATGTCCTTCGAAGGAAAAACCAAAGCAGGGATGTGGAATGATCATAAGTGATTATAAGAAAGATACCAATTTTGTTTACTATACTATTCCCAGTTATGAACACAATGCCAAGCAAGAAGTAAGCATTTAATCAATGCCTGTCAGGTAAATGAATGAATGCTGTAATTATTTCCTTAACCCTCACTGGGGAAGGTTTGAAGAAATAGCAGCTAATTATATTTTCCTTTAAGACAATTTTTACATTTTACTACTCTACGTACTGGTAAAGTGTTATTGTTAAACATTTCAATGTATCATTCTATTTGTTGGTAGCTTTAATATTCACTGTTGTGAAGGAAGACATCATATAGAGGAACAGAGTGATTACTTTCTATTTTTATTATTTCTTATTTTTCTATCCTCAGGCAGAAACACTGCTGGCCATGAAAGATCAAGCCAGGGATTTGGCTTCAGCAGGCAACCTGCTGAAGAAGCATCAGCTGTTGGAAACAGAGATGAAGGCCCGAGAGGTAAGGCCCAAATGGAAGTCCTTCTGACTTTGCTACCTCCTGTCACAGAAACCATTTGTGAGCACAGCCTAAGAAATTAAACTTAGTATTTGCTGCCAGCAGTTATTCTAATGCAGTCAGATCCAGGGATTTGAGAGTCATTGTGACAGTCATTATTAACCAATCATTTAAGCTCTAGATTGTAAGACTCAAGGATATGAATCTCAGGAATATCTGCTCATCTTTTCATTATTATTATTATTACAAATGCGGAAACGCACTATTTTCCAAATATTTTCCATGTCACTATTTTTTAAAAGCTTATTTTGCTTATTTTAATAGACAAAATGAAATCAGGTGGAGACATGTGAAGCTGCAAGGTGTACATAACACTCTGTATGCATTCTGAAAATTCCATCCAGGGTGCTGGTGGAATCCTAGTAGTAACTAGAAATTGCTCATGAGAGATTTGGTCTTCATTCTGGAGAGCATTTATATTTCCAATCTTTCTTGATGATACATCTGTATCACCAAGTTGAAGGAAAGAACGTCAAAAGCTTTTTAAATGCACAGCTTCCGCACTTGCCTATGTCCACTATTGCTATCGCAGGATAATAAGATTAAAAAGAGAATAGATGCAAAAACAAAAACACAAAAAGTGAATTCTGACTTACAGTGATGCTATAGAATGAGGTAGAATGTCTCTATAAGGTTTTCAATGCTGTAAATCTTTATGGGAGAAGCTAGCTTCACTTTAATTCCATGAAGAATCTCACACAGAGGAAAGCTGTACAATTTCTGGGTGCATTACATGGCCAGTCAAAAATATTCATTCTATTGTTCTATCTGCAGCTATGAAATTCTCTGCCATGAAATATGGAAGTCAGATATATGGAGAATGCTTGTTTATCAAGATCTTATTTTCAAGTTATGGAGATAGGCTCATACAGTTGAAGACATGAGGAGAAAGAACAAGATGCTAAGAGTCAAATAAGAAATTTAAGTAAAAAGCCATCTTGCCCATATTACTCTATGGTCTACAAATTTCCCAACCAAAGTTAGAATACATCATGAAATTCAATATCTTCAAAAGCAATCTATTTGTCTTAGTCTTTGAATTTAAAGCAGAGGTAGCCAGAAGTTTATTTACGGTGACCCTATGTTCATGGAATACACTGGATATGTTCTTTAGGATGCTCTCAAGGACCTGAATGAATTGGCTGATGATCTGCTCTCCAGTGGCACTTTCAATGTGGAACAGATTGTGGAGAAACGGGATAATGTCAATGAACGTTTCCTGAATGTCCAGAATTTGGCTTCTGCACACCATGAAAAACTAAAGGAGACCTATGCCTTGTTCCAGTTCTTCCAGGACCTGGATGATGAGGAATCTTGGATAGAGTATGTACTGTCAACTCAAAGTAGGAGAAAAATCCCAAACAGTAGATAGTCCATCAAATTTGCTTGTATTTAAGTTTGGAATCTAATAGGTGATTGATTTTTACAGTTGGTACTGCTTTTTAATAATGTTTTCTTCTACCTAAAGTTAACATTGTTTTATTTTTCTCATATTTCTTCACTGGATTTGAATAAAGAGAGATGGGCATAGAGGGAGTACAGAATAGATCACATGAGTGCTGGAAACAAAACATTTTGTTTCTATATATTTGTTCTAGATTCCAAACCATATGTTGCTCAAGGATACTGATGGCAATTTACATAATTTATACAGCTGTCACAATGCTGTCAGTATCCAATAATCTTATACAACTTGATTGGATAATGAACATTATATAGTTTCTGCCCTGCTTTAATTGCCAATTCTTTCTTTTAATAAATAACATTACCTGGAAATTTTTAATCTGCAAAATTATTTTTCCTACTTTCTATTTATGCCTTATTATGTTCCACTCCAACAAAGTTACTAGGTATTACTAGTGACCAATGAATTAAAGGGAAGCATTGTACATAGAGCTTTTTCCAGTAGCAGTTATCTCTACTTTTAGGGCAATGAGTAGGACATTCCTAAACAAATTTAGAAAATGCGAAATAAGCTAATCTTATATATGTAGTTCTTTACTATTTCTCATGATGGTTTTTCCACTTTCTATATACTGAACCATCCTAATTTTCATCACTCTTATCAAGTCAATATGGGATATTGATTCTTCTTAAATGTATTATTTAAGATGGCACTTCTGTTCAAATGGTACAGGACAGTAACATTAACTTGTAATGGCATAAGTCATAATATATATGTGACATAAATCATAATAAATAGTTAGTCATATAAACACAGTATGACTATAAGTGATATTTATTACTATTTTGTGGTTATTGTTGTTATCCACAGCAGAATTTACCACCTCTCTGGTTTCAACAGCACACACATATAGACACATATTCAAAAGCCATTGTTCTAAGTGACAGCTTTCTTTTTATTACTTTGTTCCCAGGGAGAAATTGGTACGAGTGAGTTCCCAAGACCACGGAAGGGATCTGCAAAGTGTTCAGAACTTATTGAAGAAGCACAAACGCCTAGAGGGAGAACTGGTGGCACATGAGCCTGCCATTCAGGTAGGAATCATAGAATATCTCTGCTGGAAAACAGAGATCAGTTAGAACTAGCCATTCATGCTATGTATAAGTATAATGGGGGAATAAGATATGAAGGTGGTGTAGGCCACATAGTTAGACATGGAGTTTATATATGTTCTTTCCTCCTACTACTGAAAGAATTTTTTATCATAAACCATGATCTAACCCATAAGAGTAGCACCTATAACATTCCTGGCCCCAGTTGTTGACAATTAATATGAAGATTGGAAAAGTTATTCTTGAACATATGACAAGTTTTGATTGGCAGCAGTGTCAACCTATGATCTCGATAATCCCTAAGACAGTTCATAGAGAGTAATCTAAAACACATCCTGAATGTTAATCAAAATTTCTGGATACTTTTTAATTCTTTGGGGATTTTTCAGGGCATCTCTAAGTCACATACTCTTTAAAAATTGTCTAGGAAGTAGCAGAGTTATTTTGTCAGGGAGGCATAGCTAAAAAGGTGAGATTATTGAGTGATAAAACGTAAGAGATGCTTTCTTCAGAATGTGCTAGATATGGCAGAAAAACTCGGGGACAAGGCTGATGTGGGCCGTGAAGAGATCCAGGAACGACTGGCTCAATTTGTCCAACACTGGGAGAAATTGCAAGAGCTGGCAAAGACTCGGTGAGTGAGAGCTAGGAGACTCTGTTCTCTTCCTGGGTTGCCCCAAATCTGGGTCTGTTCTTCAAGCTTCTTAGAGAGCAGAGCTCCGGTAAGGTAGTGGGTTTATGTTGTTTTGCCAAGAACTCTTTTAGTTCAGTTCAAAACCAGGAACTGTTCAACAGAAGAGAGGATATCTATTCCTGCCTACAGGGGCAGTTCTGCTCCTTCAGATACAGTTGCTGTATGTGGGTATCGATTCTACGGAAGTGAATGCAAGTTTGTTATTATTTTGGTTTGAGATTAGATAATGGTAAGACAATGGTTATACTCCCTCCTACAGTGTTCAATATTTCTTATCTGGTATCTGGTTTTACTTCTATTTCTACCGCATTACAGAGGGCTTCGGTTGGAAGAGTCACTAGAATATATGCAGTTCATGGAGAATGCTGAGGAGGAGGAAGCTTGGATTGGTGAAAAAGTAGCCTTGGTGGCCCGCGGGGATTCTGGGGACACATTGACTGCAACTCAGGTCAGCAAGAGTTTCAATCAATGCTTCCTCTTCCCTTTAATTTGTGCCTTTCCTTAAATAGTCAAAATCTTCACTAATGAAATCCCAAACATTTTCCTAGTGAAGAGGGAAATATGGATAATTCTTTCAGCTTCCGATATCATGTTCAAAATAAGAACATGGCTTGTCTAAGGCCATAGGACTAATCAGGTGTGAAGGCAAAGCTCAAATCATATTCTTAGCTCTCTGATGTGTCTTGAGTCAGAGTCATCATTGATAGAGATGAATAGACCTTTCCTTACAGACCTTTCTAACCAATATCCATGATCTCAGAGCCATCTCAGACTCCTGGTAATTCCATGTGTGTCAGAGGAGAACTGTGCTTCATAAGATTTTGAATAGCCAACATTTCAGAATTAGATTACATTCTTCTAAGATGCCTCTGAGTAACATTTACACTTCCCATAAAGACCCAAGTCCCTCCAATCCTGATGTTATGCTTATTTGGAAACCTTCATCCAAAAATGGCCACTAAAATATCATTTTAGGAGAAGGGCCTTTTAAATGGTATCTAGCATATACAGATACCATTTTGTTGCAAGATTGTGTTTCCTAATAAAAGGACAAGTTTGATGTGATCTTAGATGGATAAGGATTTTAACAGTTCCTGAGACAATAATTGCAAAATGATGACAAATTAGGGACCAGAAGAACTGTACTTATTGGAGAGTCATCAAAAAATTTAGACAGGTTTATTTATTTGTATTTTATGACATAAAATAAAGGATTATTAGACTGTCAAAAGAAAACTTGAAATCTTAGGAACATAAAACTCAAACTACCAACTTCTTTCAATTAATGACATTTATAAATACATTAAACATTGATGCATGCATTCTCGACTTTAAGTCAATATTCAAAATATTTTTATTTAAAAATAAAGTAAAGATTATTTTTGGGAGCTGTAGGTTCATATGCAGTTGTAAGAAATAATGCAAACAAATTCAGTGTAACTTTTCTTCTATCTTACAACATTATACAATTACTATAGTACTATATCACAACCAGGATAGAGATGTTGATAGACAAGGTCCATGACATTTCTGTCTTCACAGACATCTCTCCTGTTACTGTTTTATAGCCACACTGACGTCTCTCTTGTCCCCATCCTTTCCCTAATTCCTAGAAACCATTATTCTGTTCTCTGAGATGATAGATAGATAGATAGATAGATAGATAGATAGATAGATAGATAATAGATAGATAGATAGATAGATAGATGATAGATAGATGGAGATCGACCTTTTTCTCTAAGTATAAGAATTCTCTTTTGGTTCCTTGATGTTTTTGCATACCACCCTGCTCCTTTTCTTTTTGTTGCTGAGTCATATTGAATTGTATGGATGCAATAAAGCATTTACCTGGTAAAGGAATCGAGGAGCCCAGGCAGTATAGGGTTTACATGTTGTCATCCACATGATTGACAGTTTGAAACTACCAGCAGCTCTTTGAGAAAGAGACTGGACTTTCTAATCCAGTAAACAGGTACAATCTTGGTAACTCACAGGGGTTCTCGATGAGCCAGCATGAGCTTAATAGCAGTGATCTTGTTTTTTTTTTTTTTTTTTTTTTGGCTTGTTTCTGGGTTTTGTCCATGAGTAAATCAGCAATAAATATCTATGAACAGATAATCATGTGAATATGATATTTCTCTCTGACAATTGCAGAGGGCTTCAATTATTGGGATATATTTAATTGCATGTTTTAATTTATTAAACAGATTCTAAATGATAGTTTAAACTCTTTTTCAAATTGGCAGCACAATTTTATGCTCTCCCTAACAATATATGAGTAGTCCAGTTTCTCCATATCTTTGTCAGCATTTGGTATTCTCATTTTTTATTTTCGTCATTGTTGGAAGTGTAGTGATATTTCATTGTGGTTTTAATGTGCATCCATTTTGAGTTATTTTTGTAGAAGGTGCATGTAGTATAGTACTTATTAGCTTGAGTTCATATTTGGGCTATGAATATAGTTGTTCCCATACCATTCATTATAAAAGCTGCTAACTGCTTTTGCACTTTTCTGTAATGTTATATTTGAAGTGAAAATTTTATAAATAGTGGATAATTGAGTTGAATTTTTTAACCTACTCTGGTACTCTCCTTATATTTAGACCATTTATGTTCAAGGCTTATTTTCAATGAAAAGTTTTAATATACAGCATGCAAATAGTAAAAATAATCTTCTGAAGCTTTATTAAGAGAATCCTTAATAATTACCTAAAATATATATTCACTTAATCCTTCCATATTATCTGTTTTATAGTCAAACATATCTTTCACTTTTATTAAACTATTGATGAACAAAGTTCTTAATTTTAGTGTGAATTTTAATTTCTTTAATTAGTTTTATTGGGGGCTCTTACAGCTACTACAACATTCAGTACATCATTTGTATCAAGCACATTTGCACACATGCTGCCACATACATTTCCAAACATTTTCCACTTGAGCCCTTGGTACAAGCTCCTCTTTAACAAAAAAAAAGCAAAAAAACCTCCCCTTTCCTCTCCCCACCCCTTTTTTAATGAATCGTTTTATTGGGGGCCCATACTACTCCCATCACAATCCATACCATCATCAGTTGTATGCAGGCCACATTTACACACCCATTACCATCGTCACTCTCAAAACATTCTCCCTCCCTCCAGGCCCCCAGTATCAGCTCCCTATATTACCCTTCCACCACCCCCCCTTCCCCTTGAACCCTTAGTAATTTACAAATTGTTATTTTTTTCATACTGTACACTGTACAATGTGTCCCAACACTTGCTTCCCTGTTGTCCGTGTCCCAGAGAGGAGGCTACGTGTAGATCCTTGAAGTTGGTTCTCCCTTTCTATTCCTCCATCCCTCCACCCTCCTGGTACTACCACTCCTATTACTAGTCTTGATGGATCATCTATCCTAAGTTTCCCATGTTTCCAACTTCACTGTACATCTCCTGGTCTAGCTGGATTTATGTGGTAGAATTGGGGTCATGATAGTGGGTGAGAGGCAGCATGGGAACTAAAGGAAGGTTGCATATTTCATTGCTCCTACCCTGTATCTTAACTGGCTCATCTCCTCCTTGTAACCCCTCTGTAAGAGAATGTCACCTCACCTGTTGATTGGCTTTGGGTCCCCAATCTGTACTCCCCCTCATTAATAATAACATAATTTTAGCTCATTGATGCCTGACACTGGATCCCTTCACTACCTCATGATCTCACAGGCTGGTGTGCTTCTTCCGTGTGGGCTTTATTGCTTCTGAGCTGAGGCTTGCTTACTCAAGCCTTTAAGACCCCAGATGCTACATCTTTTGGTAGCCGGGCACCATCACCTTTCTTCACCACATTAGCTACTGCACACATTTGTCTTCAGCGATCATATCAGGAAAGTGAGCATGCAATGTTATGCTTTTGAGTTCTTGAAGCCTGATATCTCATCCCTTTGACAACTCATGATTCCACAAGCTACTGTGCTTCTTCCATGTGGGCTCTGTTGCTTCTGAGCTAGATGGCTGCTTGTTTACTTTAAAGCCTTTAAGACTCCAGATGCTCCATATTATCTTTTATGGAGAAGAAAAATGAATTCCTGCTTTCTTGGACCCTTATCCACATAGATTGGCTGACATCAGAATGAAGGGGTAGTCACCTAATGTGCTTGTCAGAATTTTTTTTTCCAGATTACCCTTTCTTTTCCTTAAGTTCATGAAGAGAAACAAGGTTTTTTGACACATGTTTTATTGTATTTAGAATTACAGCATAGATATCTGACAAATTATATAAGCTTTCAACTCTCATCCACTCTTTTTTGCCCTAAATATGGAATTGTGGAGGGTATTTCAATACATATGTAAAGGGAGAAGGCTCTATATTTTAAAGAAAATCTATATTAGATATGCAATGCCTGAACTTTCTGAAGTGCCCAAGGAAAAGTCCAAGGGGGAAAAAAGATCATAAATAGAAGGTGAAGGTATTAATGAGACATCATTTAATGTGATATATATATATATACACATAAAATGTGGTTAAGCTAAGCATCTCAATCTTTCTATCTGTCCAATTTCCATTTTCAGATTCTGCATAAAGATAAAATATCATGAAGTCATAAAATATAATGTGCACCATCTTGTACTAACAGGAATAACCACCCTATTTTCATTTCTAAGAATATGATGTTTCAAAAATATGTTTTCTTTAAAAAGTGATTTTATAGGAAGTATATTAGTTAGAGATTATCTTTATAATCTATATATAGAAAAAGATTATCTTTCTTTGGTCTGAATTTCTATGAAGTTCAGGAGGAAAAAATATATTTCTGACCCAAAACAGGCAAAAAATGTCAGGAGTGGTGGTGTAGTGCTGGTAAATTGTACTTCAGGACAGCACTAGGGAATGTGAAGGCATATGGTTCCTTCTACCTCTCTTTCACCTTTCTCTCTATTTTACCAGATACCTAGGAATCACAGTTCCATAAAATAACCAGAAAAAAATGATTTGAAGTGATATGGAAATGGAATATTCTTAATATGTAATGTTTTTCCAAATATGTAATCAATGTCCAGGGATATATCCAAATTTTACATAAATTTATCATCTCTACCAAAGGCCTAATACCCAAATCCAGAACGACATAAGGTCACATGGTACACTAGCAACTCTGTCCCCTGGCTGTTTGGGGTAAAGTGGTTCTGTTGGACCAGTGAAGCATCCATGTGAGACCTGTAGGAGGAAAAGCAGCTCTGGTGCCTGTGTAGGTTCGGCTTTGGACTGCTAATTGTAAGGTCAGTGGTTTAAACCTATGAATTTCAACCTGAGGAAAAAAAGAACCTTTCCTCCCTTCAAGATTTATAGCCTCAGAAACCCTACGAAGCAGTTCTGCTCTGTCTTATAGGGTCAATATAAGTCAGAATGAACTCCATGGCTAACAAAAATAGTAACATCCAGGAGGAATTAGACACTTTTCTTCCAGTTAAGGTGAATTAGCACAGATGAAAGACATCAAAGCGAGCAGGATATGTGTGGGATAGGTTTTTCAGCATTTGAATCCTCACCGTTTCGTTTTTGCAGAGTTTGCTAAAGAAGCTTGAGGCTTTGCAAAGTGACTTTGCTGTCCATGAAACCCGAGTACAAAATGTGTGTGCTCAAGGAGAAGACATTCTGAGTAAGGTGAGTCGATTCAGGCATTCGATGCCAGCTTTTTCGTTTTTCATAAAACCACCGGTCTAACATTGTTACCATTTCCTACACTGCCTATTTTTATTCAATGAATAATGATCTGCCCAGTTTACTTTTCAGTTCTCATTGGAGTGCTTTTCAAACTACCTGCAATCTCTCAGCCCTCCCAGAATGTTGTGAGGGCTGTTGTGCTTACAAAAATATATCCATGACTTTGGCTACTGAGTCCTGGTGTGGGGGGGGAGGATGTACAGAAACTCCTTTGTAATCTTTTGCAGAAAAGGACAACAGCTAGGCTTCTTTATAATTTGAAGCTTGTTCTTCTCTTTAAATTCTTGTTTATAAAAAAGCTTCGCTGAACTAAGTGCTATGCAGAGATAAAATCTGTTTCAGCTGCCATCCCCAAAGAAGAATGTCCTAATTACATGACAGACATGAGAATATTGTTTAGTTGCTAGAATAGAAAAAAAAACATTTGAGATCTATATGGATAATAGAATAGTTACACTCTTTAAAAGGAAAGTACTTATATTGGGGCTGAGAGCTTTTCAATGATTCTGAAGAAATTCCAGTTTTCTTTGCTGAAAACTAATCTGCCTTTTGCCTCCTCTCCTCTACTCTGGTGCTGTAGGAAGAAAGTCAGCAAAAGGAGAAGATTTCTGCCAAGATTGAGGCCTTGAAGGAAAAGACCCCAATTCTGGCCAATGCAATAGCTGCTTGGAAGTTGCAATTAGAGGACGATAATGCCTTTCAGCAGTTTAACTGGAAGGTTGATGGCGTAGAAGCTTGGATAGGTATGATTCTTGAGGTCCTTCATTTTGAGAAATGCTCATAAATCCCATTTAGATAATTTTTGGTGGGAAAAAAGGTGTTTCCTTCAACATTCACAACACATGTTTACTTGTACACATATTTATATACACACATATATGAACAAACCATGTTGATGAGGTGACAACCCGCATTGCGGAGAATGCAGTTTGGGGATTTCATGTATGGTATACAGAAAGATAGAGCCAAGGGAAGATATAGGAAATAAACTTTGTTTGAGTCGAGTCTAATACATAGGTAATTTGCAGATTTTCCTTTGTTCAATAAAATACTCATTCCTCTTGGCCGTAGCTCTGTTTCTCAACGTTATCCTGCATAAACCCAGGAAAATAACTCATCGGGTTTCTCTGTTCCCGGATTCTAGGAAACAACCACATTGACAATTGTGAGACTTGCCTGTAGTTCATAGATATTTTCCCCTCATTACCCAAAAGAGGCAGACCAACTATATTTCACCCCTTAGTGATGATTTTTGCCTTTCAGCTGAGACAGAATCAAGCCTGAAGACAAATGGCAATGCCACAGACCTTGCTGCCCTCCTCATTCTCCTGGCCAAACTGGTGAGCAGAGGGCTTCATTGCCAAGAGACGCTGGTGATTCCTAAGACTCATGTGACAGAAAGTCTGATTTTGGGGAATTATTTAATTTTGGAATTTTGTGATTCTACTGTCCATAGACTCTGTGATTGTTATTATTATTGATTTGCTAAGTTGTTTCCTAACTTCTTGCCTCGTTCTTCAGTCTCTTTGCATCTTCCTTCTCTCCTCTGTTCCCTGTCAGACATCAGACTTTAATAATTAACACCAGTTGTTAATATGCATAAGCCAAAACCAAACCAAACCAAACACTCTACCATCAAATAAATTCCGATCCCCTGTTCCTTTCCAAGAGTGCAATTGTTGAAGGAAGTAAGTCGCCTCTTCTTTCTCCCATGGAGCTGCTGGCAGTTTCGATCTACGGACCATGAAGATCACAGCCCCAAATGGATGATTGATCTAATACAAGACACTGTATTAAAGCAAGCACAACTCCCTAAATTTTTTAGTTAGTTTACATATTTATGTAATGCCAAAAAGAGCACGGTTACTAATAAGAAAACAGAATGTAATGAGTAATATAAAAGACTTTTAGAAACATATTTGCTATGGGAAGCCTTTAATTTTATTAGAAAAATTTGGGAAATCATTGCAATCTAATCTTTCCTTATCATTAAATTTACATCTAACCTCAAATCTAAATATAACATGTACAGCCAATCATACTGAAACTAGACATCCACTTGAAACTCAACTATCAATCCAGCACCACATTTTCATTTAAACTTCTAAGTCACATTTCTACTTTTTTGTTGTTGTTCCTCGGTTTAGCTGCTACTTAACTCTTAGCTTGTCCAGGACTAAAACCTGATCAACCCATGTGTAAATGACACCTTTGACCCTGCACTGTTCTCCCATTCACAGCCTCTTTGTGGGTCTTTCTCAGGATACTCTGGATGTCACTTTGCAGAACTTCCAGCAAGAGAGACTGTCTGAGATTACTGACCTGAAAGACCAGCTGGTGGCAGCTCAGCACAGCCAGACTAAGGCCATTGAAGAACGCCACGCTGCCCTGTTGAGGCGATGGGAACAACTGCTGATAGCGTCTGAAGCCCATAGACAGAAGCTTCTAGAGAAGAAGTTGCCTCTACAGAAGGTAAAAAATAATATAATGACGTATAATCCAACCAAACCACATTTGTCTCTCATGGAATGGCTGATGGATAGCACCCTTTTAGATAGCCCTGCGTGTCCCTCCACTGCGTCATCTGGACTGTAGGATGGATGACCACGCTTCGGTGAGAATTAGAGTAGCTATGGAATATAGAAAGAGAAAACCAAAACCCCGATTAGATCATCTGCAGATATTTGAGTGCTGTGAGAGCAGTTGGGGAGACAAATTGCTTTTATCATTGTTTTGATTGATAGATTCTCCAGCTGACTGGAACTGGATCCCACAGACATGTAATGGAAGGGGAAGTTGAACAAGAGGGTGGATAATCATTGTGTGTGGTAGAACTGGCACTGCCCGTCAGGAATCCAAGTTGTCTGTGAGGTTTCCTCTAACTCAAGTAAAAGATTTACTGGATAAACGCACCATCAATAAAACTAATTTCTTACAAACCTGTCTTACTGTAGAAGTTTCTATAATTTATTTAACATCTATGAAACTTTATTCATTTATGGAATGAAGATACTATTACTATCCCAACCGGTGTTTCTCAATTATTATTTCCAAAAGATATAATGGATATAAGAATGCAGTTTGAACCAAGAATGTATATACAGATGTAAGTGACTAAAAGGAATACATATACAGATGTAACTGATTAAAAATATAAGTGATTAAAATTAAGATGTAAATGAAAATAGCTAATGCCTTAGTTGTGGATCTTAAATAATGCTACTAAGTAAAGGAAATCAAGATGATTAATGAAATGACTGAGTACTCAGAGAATGCAAAAAAACCAAACATTTTATCTGGCAACAAATAAAAGCAAGGGAGATGGGATGTGAGGAAACAAACATACAAATAAATATCAGAGTGAGTCTTTACCCTGACTTGATTTTTACCCTACCAAAAGACATAGGACCTATTGGAGTAAATCTTAACTGAAAACATTGTTAAGCAAATGTGCAACTCCACACATATAATCTTTCATCTAAAGATTCATATAATCTTTCATATAGAGGCCTCACTTTTATTCTGTTTGAATTCTCATACTGATGAGAATTTGAAATTGTATTTTTATTAGGATAGAGTTGTAAACTCTTAATGCACTACCTACAATTATGAAAAATGGGAAGTATGTTTTAGGTTTGTGTGTCCTTTCTCATTGGAGGCCATATTATTTTTCCTTTACTATTCTATAGCACAGTCATTGTTGATTGCTGAAATAAACGCAAAATGAAAAATAATATCCTCTCACATTTGCAATCACCCCTTCTAGCTTTGTCCGTTTTTTTTATCTCTTTAAACTCCATGTTTAATACCAAACCTAACCTAGTGCCTTGAGCAAATTTCAACTCATAACAGCCCTATGAGACAAAATAGGACTGCACTTTAGGGTTTCCACAACCGACGTGTTTATGGAAATGGTCCTGGTGGCACAGCGATTAAGAGTTTGGCTGATAAGCTAAAATTCAGTGGTTCAAACCTACCAGCCCCTTTAAGGGAGAAGAACGTGGCAGTCTGCATGTGTGAAGATTTTTAGCCTTAGAAACCCTTTGAGGAAATTCTGTTCTGTCCTAAATGGTCACAACCAGTTAGACTTCACTCGACAGCCACAGGTTTGTAATCTCTATGGCACCACCAGGTCTTCTTATCCTGACCCATGTAAGGTGTGAAAATTCAGTTTTATGCCAGCTTATGTTCCATAGTTTGAAATTATGATATAATGATCCCCATACCTATCATCCATTTTAAGTATAATCAGGGTTAGTTTTAATCACGTTCTATTTTGGGCTTCCATTTCTAGTCAGCCGGAGAATTGATCAGTCACAACACTGACAAAAAGAATTTGTCTTCCCAGTCCCTCTCACGGCATTCAAATATCTGCAGATCATCTACTCGGGGTTTTGAGTTTCTCTATCCAGATCCCACAGCTGCTGCAAAGCTCACTGAGACCGGGTCATTCGTCCAACAACCCTGATGATTCCGTGGTTAGACACTTGGGAGCTAACTGAAAGGTCGGTGATTTGAATCCACAGGCTGCTTCCTGAAAGACTCGTGTGGCAGTCTGCTTTTGTGATGATTACTATTTTTTTTAACAGCGCATACTGCTTTTCTTGTTCAGTCATTCAGAAAATGTATCCATTTGGAGCATTTAGGTAACTCTGAGTATATAGACAGATTCATGCTGAAGATATGGTTCAAAAGGTAGGAAATGAATTTGAACAGAGGTGCTTTGAAATTCTTGAGACACAAGATGAGACCTGAACAAAGTTCAGAAGGAAGATAAAAAAATTAAAGAGAGACAAAAAAGAGTCAGTGGGGTTATGGTCTACAGAAATTCAGAAGAAAAATAGAAGGAGAGAATGAAAAAAGATGGGACAGATTTGCTTGGCACAATTATTTAATACTGAATCCACTCATTTATTAAAAAACCAATTAAAATTTATTTAAAATTTTTCAATAGTTTCATTGACAAGTAATTCAATAGTTCACTCATTCAATACTATCAAGAAGAATTGTACAACAGGCCCAACATCAATTTTAAAGCACCCTGGTTAAATTGCCTTCCAGATAAGTTGGACAATCACAGTCCATT
>PVJH01040410.1:0-15722 GCA_004026705.1 Nesogale talazaci
AATGTTGCATTCCTCTTGTATAAAAACCTTTCCTTATAGCCATATGCGTGTCTATGAAATTTGTTCCTCTAGTCTACCTGGACTAACACAGGCATCAAAGATGAAGAACAAAAATTAAATTGATGAGAATGGGATGGTGGAGAGTGGAGACCCAAATCGAATTTATAGACAATTGGACATCTTCTTACATAAGGGTCACAAGGAAGAGATGAACCAGTCAAGGTGCAACATAGCAGTGATGAAACATACAACTTTCCTCTAGTTCTTTAATGCTTCCTCCCCCCACCTCCTAGCACTATCATGACTCCCATTCTACTTTACAAATCTGGCTAGACCAGAGCATGCTCACTGGTATGGATAAGAGCTAGCAATACAAGAAATCCAGGAGAGATGACCACTTCTGGGACCAATAATGAGAGTAGTGATACCAGGAGGAGAAGAGGAAGGTGGAAGGAGGAAAGGGGAACCAATTACATGATCGACATATAACCCCCTTCTAGAGCGACAAACAACAGAAAAGTGAGTGAAGGAAGACAGTGATTGGTGTAAGACATGGGAAAAAACCCTATAAATTATCAAGGGTTCTTCAGCAAAGTAGTGGATGGTGGTAGGGAAATGAGTTAATAGCAAGGGTTCAAGTAGAAAGAAAATGTTTTGAAAATGATGCTGGTAGATGGAATCTGATAAGAGTTGCATGAGCCCACAATAAAATGATTTTTTTTTTTGTTTTTGTGGGCATTACTGCCTCTGGTGGTCGTGGGCGCTACCCAGTTGCCACTGTATTTGAACCGCCAAGCCCGCGGGCTGCAGTTCCGCATTCAACCACTTACGCCACCAGGGCTCAGCCCTAAAATGATTTTTTTTAAAAGAAAGAAAATGATGCTGGCAACATACGTACAAATGTGCTTGACACAATGGATGGATGTATGGATTGTGATAAGAGCTGTATGAGCTCCCAATAAAATGATTAAACAAATATTCAAAAATCAGACTACCTGATTGTTTCAGCACCTCATGATCCCACAGGCAAGTGAGCTTCTTTTATGGTGGGCTTTGTTGCTCCTGAGCTAGATGGCTGCTTGTTTATGCTCAAGGCTTTAAGACCCCAGATGCTATACCTTTTGATAGCTGGGCACCATCAGCTTTCTTCATCACTCTTGCTCATGTTCCCGCATGTCCTCAGTGGGCACCTTGGGGATGTGTGCACACAGTGATACGTGTGTTTTGTTCACACACACCCCCGCCCTGTTTGATGTCTATTGCCTAGACCTTTCACCACTTTCACCACTGTGTGGCCACGCTGGCTTTTGTACTTCTTCTGTGTGGGTGTGGTCTCTTCTCAGGTAAATGGTCTATTGTTTATCTTCAGGCTTTCAAGACCCCAGATATATTCTTTGATAGCTGGGCACCATCAAAAATCAAAATCAATGGACTAATTGACTCCCGATATTGCTGAAGACCAATGGATAGAGAGGCAAACAGAGTAGAAGAAATGATGGTGTCCAGCTACCAAATGATTGAATGCCTGGAATCTCAAAGACCTGAAGATAATCGAGTCGCCGTTCAGCGCTGAAACAGCAAAGCCCACATGGAAGAAGCACACCAGCCTGTGTGATCAAAAGGGGCCAAAGGGAGGAGATATCGAGCATCAAAAGAACAAGAATCACATCATTATGAATGAAGAGGAGAGCAGGGTGGGGACCTAAGGCCCACTGGTGGGTAATTGGTCACCCCTTTACAGGGGAGTCATGCGGAGGAGACAGACAAGTCAAGGTGCAGCAGGGCAGTGATGATGCATACAAGTTTCCTTTAGTTCCTAAAGCCTTCCTCCCCCCCACAACCATCATGGTCCCAACTCTACCTTACAAATCCAGATGGACTGGAGAATGTACACTAGTATAGAGGGGAGCTGGAGCTATGGGGGAACCAAGATGGATGAGTGCCTTCAGACCAATGGTTAGATTGGAGATGCTGGAAGGGTAGAGAGAAGGTGGGGTAGAGAGACGGAACCAACTGCAAGGATATACACATAAGCTCCTATTTGAAGGATGGGCATCAAAGGAGTGGGTTGGGGGAGAGGTCAGGCAGTGTAATACATGACAGAACAATAACAATGTATAAAGTATTGAGGGTTGGTGGGGAGGAGAGACCAGGGGAAGAAGGGAAGGGATGGAAAAGCCGATACTAGGGGCTCAAGGGAAAAGGGGGACAATTGGAGAACGATAATAGAAGTGGACATGTGAGGGTGTTTATTTATGTATGGTGAAAAACAATATATGAGCCCCCAATAAAATGATTTTAACAAAAAAGAAAGAAAAAGGAAAAAAATAGGTCACACTGTAGGATTTAATGAACTAATAAAACATAACCCATACTCAAAACCAAACTCACTGCTAACAAGTCAGGTTTGACTATAAAGACCCGGTGGGGCACAGTAGAACTGCTGCATTTGTAGGGTCTTCATGTGAATAACTCTGCTATCAGACAGAAAGCAATGTAAAGTTGATTATGATAGCTGTAGTTAAGTTAAAATATAATACTTTATAGCACTTGATCTCCCTTCTGATCCATTATAAAATTGTTTTGGTTTATGTTCTTGCTTTCTTTTTGATTGATATTTTTCTGTTTGGGCTATTCATTATTATTGCTGTTTGTTTGGTTTGTTTTCTCTCTTTGTTTTGTATTATTTTCTGTATACAAAACTTAGGACAGTGGCTGAGCCCCGGTGGCGTAGTGGTTGTGCACGGGACTGCGGCCCACTGGGATGGAGGTTCAATTCCCGCTCACAGGAGCACAGGCTGGGCCTGCTACTCCCACCACCAGGGCAGTGATGCCTAAAAACAAAACAAAACAAAACAAAACTTAGGACAGTGATATCTATAGAGACAGAGCTACATCGATAATTGCATATGGATAATTACAGGGAAGGATGGGTGGAAATGGGGAGCCAACCCCAAAGAGTATCAAAAAAAATCCTGAAATTTATTATGGTGATGAATGCACTAATCTTATCAATGTGATTGAGCTATTACATGGTATGGCATGTGAAGTATATTCCAATAAAACTATTGGTTTATCCCTATAAAAAACAGACTACCTTTTAAAGCACTTTGTCCTAGGATTTTCTTAGAAGAGAAAATATTTTAACTGTAATTCTGAACCTCATTACAAAATATTGTAAACACTCTATTATTTAAAACAATCTCAATGATATACTGATAAAATGATACAACCCACACTTCTGATGTAAACTCTTATGTACAGGTTGTCCCTGACTTATGGTCTGTTCTAACAACTCAGTGTTAAGATGCTTCTGACCTGAGTTGAAGATTTCTTTTTTTTTCTACTTATTTTCATTATCATTGCCTGCTATTATCAGTATCTTTTTAATTCCAATCTTTAATGAGAATAATTGCATCAGAAAACTACACTTTAGAACATTGTATGTAGTACAGGCTACTAGCAAAATGTCCAAAATGAGGTTGGTAGTGCAAGTCACAACTTGAATATATCATAAGCAGGAGACAATTTGTATTTGTCACAGTATCTATAACTCCTGAGGAAACTGTACTTTTCACAATATTCTGGAGCAATCAGAGAAGTTAGGGAATTTCTGTCCTTTCCACTACATTGTAGATCAGCCATTGTCCTCTCTGGATAAACCACATACCACTACAAATGATGGACTAAGTGAGAACAGCAGTGATGAATCTTTAGGTATTAGTAAAACTTGGATCACTGTTTTGCCAGATAATTAACACAAGTGGTATTTATTTATGTATCCTACTCTTAAGGTAATTGAATTAGAGGAAAAATCAAGAATTTTGTGGAATTATGATGGCTGAAGGTATCTGGTGACAAAAATGATTTGTGCTCAAAAATGATTTGTACTTACCCAAAGGTTTGTTATTTGAACCACCCACTGGTTTTGAAAGGCCTGGCAATCTACTTTTTAAATAAACAGACAGTTAGGGTGCTGTGTAGCAATGATGAAGCATACAACTTTCCTTTAGTTCTTCAACTATAAGATGAACAACCAGAAATTATAGGCCATAGGACTATAAGAATATTTTCTACCAAGATTCGTAGGAAAACGAGAGCTGTTCTCCTGGACTGGCCATGGAAGGAATCTCTCCATGAAGTGGTTTGGTGACCCAGGAGTTGTCTCTCCCACCTGTTCTCCAAAATTTAGTATCTTTTGCAGCTGGAGCTTCTAGCCCTTCTTTTTGGAGATACTTCTGTTATGTTGGACTCACACAAGATGGGACTGTTGTTCATCTTCCCTATCACAAGCTGGCATTGATAACCTACCTTTATAGCTTTCCAGTACCCAGATTACCTTTACAGAGATATTAATATTGTTACATTGTACCCATCTGTAATTGGACTACTTCCCAGAGGACTCTCAGGACTTATGGAAGGTTAAGTTAATGAAAGAGCACAAGCCACTGCACTCCTCTCATAACCCCTCTTTTCTTACTTCCTCTGCTTGCCTTTCTGAGTCCTGAATACTTGCCTTTCTGTTTTGTTTTTAGTGCACCGTAACTTCCCATGAACTTAGCAGCCCATTGGGTTTAAACCCAATGGGAAAGAAGGAGGCAGAGATGGTCCACCAAGTCAAACTTCTGTTTTTAGTGTTGACCCGTGTCCTAGACAACAGCAGATGATCTTCTAATCTGACTTTAAACAAGATTAAAGAAACCTCATTTGCCCCATGGCAGTATGTATCATTAAAATAAATTCAAGTTACCTTTTCTTTTACTTTAACATGTCCAAATATTCCTTTTACTCTAATCCTTATCAAAGCTTACTGAACTTTCCTGTGTGGTCACCATCTACCCTTCTAACACCTTCTCTCATCTGTCAGGCACTCCATCCAGAGTTCATCATTTCCTTCTGTGTACCTCCTGTGACTTTTCACATGATGCTCTTTCTATGTGGAATGCTCTTCCCTGATAGATATTTGTCTCCAAATTTTTGACTTGGCACTTTACTTGATACTTGGTCTAGTTACCTGGGAGTATTAGCTGTAATTTCCAATGTTATCATAGCATAGCACTTTGAGCCACATGTTTATGACTTTTATGACATCATTCTTTTAAAAAAATAATTTTATTGGGGGCTCTTACAGCTACTACAACATTCAGTACATCATTTGAATCAAGCACATTTGCATACATGCTGCCACATACATTTCCAAACATTTTCCACTTGAGCCCTTGGTAAAAGGTCCTTTTAAAAAAACAAACAAACAAAAAAACCCTCCCTTTTCCCCTCCCTCCCTTTTTTTGGGGGGCATCACTGCCCTCAGGTGGTGGGAGTAGGAGGCCCAGCCTTTGCTCCGTGGAGCTGGAATCGAACCTCCATCCCAGTGGGCCGCAGTCCTGCGCACAACCACTACGCCACCTGGGCTCAGCCCTTCCCCCCTTTTTTTAATGAATCATTTTATTGGGGGCTCATACAACTCCCATCACAATCCATAACAACATCAATTGTATGCAGGCCACTTTTACACACCCATTGCCATCATCACTCTCAAATCATTCTCCCTCCCTCCAGGCCCCCAGTATCAGCTCCCTATAATACTCTTCCTCCCCCCCTTCCCCTTGAACCCTTAGTAATTTAGAAATTGTTATTTTTTCATCCTGTACACTGTACAATGTGTCCCAACACTCACTTCCCTGTTGTCCATGTCCCAGAGAGGAGGCTAAGTCTAAATCCCTGAAGTTGGTTCCCCCTTTCTATTCCTCCATCCCTCCACCCTCCTAGTATTACCACTCCTATTACTAGTCTTGATGGATCATCTATCCTAAGTTTCCCATGTTTCCAACTTCGTGTACATCTCCTGGTCTAGCTGGATTTATGTGGTAGAACTGGGGTCATGATAGGTGGGAGGCAGCATGGGAACTAGAGGAAGGTTGCATATTTCATAGCTCCTACCCTGTATCTTAACTGGCTCATCTCCTCCTTGTAACCCCTCTGCAAAAGGATGTCACCTCACCTATTGATGGGCTTTGGGTCCCCAATCTGTACTCCCCCTCCTTAATAATGATATAATTTTAGCTCATTGATGCCTGACACCGATCACTTCACCACCCCATGATCACACAGGCTGGTGTGCTTCTTCCATGTGGGCTTTATTGCTGCTGAGCTGAATGGCTGCTTGTTTACTCAAGCCTTTAAGACCCCAGATGGTATATCTTTTGGTAGCCAGGCACCATCACCTTTCTTCACCACATTTGCTTATGCACACATTTATGACATCATTCTTAACTTTTACTTTCTTTCTATTTAGGTAGAGAAAATATTTCTTTTTCTTTTTTATTAAGTACTTTTATTGGTGGCTTTTTCATCTCTTATCATAATCCATATATTCATCCATTGTGTCAAGCATATTTGTACATATGCTGCCATCATCATTTTCAAAACATTCTCTTCCCACTTGAGGCTCTGATACTAGCTCCCCATTTCTTCCCCCTCCCTCTCTCTCCCACCCACCCTCCTTCACGAAGCCTAGAGGTTACAGATCATTATTTTCATATCTTACATTGTCCTCCATGGCCCCTCACCTACTATTCTTGTACTTTGTCCCCCTGGAAGGGAGTTATAGGTTGATTCTTATGATCGATTCACCGTTTGTCCCCCTCCCCTCCCCTAATCCTCCTGGTATTTCTACTCTCATTGTTGGTACTGAGTGATTTAGCTATCCTGGATTTCCTGTGTTACAGGATCTTATCTATAGCAGTATGCGTGTTCTGGTCTAATCTGATTTGTAAGGTAGAATTGACGTCATGATAATGATGGGAAGGAAGCACCAAAGAATTGGAAGAAAGTTGTATATTTCATCGGTGTTATACTGTACCCTGACTGACTCTTCTCTTCCCTGGGACCCTCTGAGAAGGGACGTACAGTTGTGTACAGATGGACATTGGGTCTCAACTCCATGCCCTTCCTCCCACCCCCTGCCCCCCATTCACATTGGGTATGATTTTGTTCTGGGTCTAAGATGTTTGATACATGATCCCATCAACATCTCATTATCACATAGGTTGGTGTGCTTATTCAATGTGGGTTTGTTGCTTCTGAGCTAGATGGTCTCTTTTTTGTCTTTAAGCCTTTAAGACCCCAGATACTATAATGTTTGATAGCCGGGAACCATCAGTTTTCTTCAACACATTTGCTTATGCACACATTTTGTCTTTAGTGATCATATCAGGAAGGTGAGCATCACAAAAGGCCTTGCTATTAGAACAAAAACTATTCCTGCATTGAAGAAGTACTTGAATTCAGAGCCAATGTCCATCTGCAACCTTAATCCTAAATGTATAGGTATGAATACATATTTCTATTCCCCTCTTGTTATATACATATATTTCATGTGTACATGCCTGCATTTTGACCTTTATACATGACCCTTGCTTCTTGGTTCTTTCCTCTATTTCCTTTTATTTTCCTCTTGTCTCACCCTCATATTAGGCCTTCATCCAGTTTAGTAATTCCTCCCTGTGATAATAAGCTCCACTAAGCATCATACACTCTTCTCTCCATTGATTTTAGTTCACTTGTTGTTCCATTGTCCCTGGGTTGGTCCCCCTCCCCTTTCTTTCTCCCACCTCTCCAGAACCATTGTTAACATTCTTTTCATCTGCAAATTGTTAATCCTGCCTATCTTATCTAGCTAGAGGAAAGTCAAACAAATTAACAAAAGAAGTCAAGACAAACAAAGCAACAACAAAAAAAGTCACTAACAAAAATGGAAAAGCTTATAAATAGTTCAAAGTCTGTTTGTTGGCCTTTATTTTAGTTATTTGAATTTCATACTCACTAAAGGTACCCTACTAGTATTTCAAGTGCCAGCAAAGCACCCATGTTTCAGTGAACCTTCTGAATTGAGAAAGCCGAGGGCTAGGAAAAAGTCTGCAACTTTGCTTTCAAAAACTATCCAATGAAATTTCAATGAGTCACAGCAGAATGCTGTCAGACACAGTGTCAGACACAGAGCCTTTAGTTTGGAAGACACACAGAACACATAGTGGCTGCAACAATGGACTTGAGCAAATAATAGTCATGAATATAGCATAATACTGGGCAATGTTTTGTTCTGTTGCACATGGCATTAGGAGCTGCTGATTTGACTGATGCTAACAACATCAAACATTGTGATGCGGCCTTACTCTTCTGGTCCTCAAGAAAAACTTGATGCGAGTAGACCTTCTTCCCTAGTTCCATCTTAGCCTGCACAAGGCAATGTAGCAAGTAGAACAATAGCATCAGTATCAACATTACCTATTGATCAGAACTTGCATTTTAATAAGATCTCTTGGGGATTTATATGCACATCATTGTTTGAGAAGCTCTAGCCTATTATTCTAAGAATGTCTTGTGTCTGACCAAAATCTTGTCTGCTTTGTCCAGCTGAGAAAAAACATCACTGTACAAAACCTTTATGTGTTTTTTTTTAATGCCTTGAAAATATTTCTTTGCACCTTGGCATGTCCTCGACTAGAATAAATGAGAACAGTATTTTTGATTTGCCAACCAGCAGGTTATTCTCTTTTAATCAAGTCCATATGCCTTTGTGTGCCTCCCTTTCTGAAATAGAAAAATAGCCCCATTACCAACACCCTCCTAGTAGTCTTTTCTCTGTAGACCTGTTAATTTCCAATAGAACATCTGGAAATTCTATTTTGTTGCCTAATTTAAACCAGACAAAACCAATCTGCATAAAAGTTTATGAACTTTCTGGGGCCTCACACCTTATATTTCCCCATTCACAGAAGCATGTAATTTGGAAGCCATGAACGGGGAGGGTTTGGCCATCTCTTTTCGAGGACTGGAAAAAGGTATTAGTGTTTTTCTCTATTGGAGATAGCTGGGCTAATAGTGCTGTGAATGGAGAGAGAAAGGAGGGAAATAAAGCTTTACTTTCCTGTGCAAAAAATAAATCTGCACGCAGATTTAAAATTCTTTCACATTTAAGCTGGGTACAGCAGTGGCTTAATAGTTGACATTTTGCCTTCCATGAGGAAGGCCCTGACTCAATTTTTGACCAATTCACTACCAGCTTCTGTAGGTGGTGGCGTGTGTGCTGCTAAAATGCTGGATCAGTTTTAACAGAGCTCCCAGGAAGAAAACAGCAGAAAGCCAAACCCACTGCCATTGAGTGAATGACAACTCATAGAGACAGAGAAGCTTTCCAGAATTGTAAATACTTATGAGGAGAGATAGTCTTTTCCCCACAGAATGTCTGGTGTTAGATGTCATTGAGTCAGTTCCAACCCATGTAAACAACATAACTACATTTTGGACAATCCTGTACAATTCTCACAACTGTTCCTGTGGTGGCAGTCCTTCTTGTGGAGAACTTCCCTCTTTTTCACTGTCTCTCCACTTTACAAAGCATTATGACCTTCTCCAGGGACTGCTGTCTCCTGATATTCCCAACATATATACAACCAAGTCTTGCTATCCTTGTCATTAAGGAACAATCTGACTGGGTTGTCTATTTAGCAGCCCTTAGGATTTTCAATATTCTTCTCCAGCACCACAATTCAAATGCATCAATTCTTCTTTTGTCTTTTTCAGTCAATGTTCAAGTTGACATACATGGGTGTATATGATATAATAGAAAATACCATGGCTTGTAATAGGTGTGCCTTAGTCCTCAAAGTAACATCCTTGCTTTGCAATACTTTAAAGAGATCTTGTGGTCTTGTGCAGAAGATTTACCTAATTCAACTTGTCTTTGGATCTTTCGACTGCTTCTTCCATGAGCATTGATTGTGGATCCAAGCCAGATGAATCCTTGACAATTTCAGCACTTTCTCTATTTATCATGATACTACATATTGGTCCAGTGATGAAGATTTTGAGCTTCTTCCTTCAGTACTATTGGTTCTTATTCATATACTACCTCCTGAAATGGAGGAATGGCAACTAGTTCTTTTTGGTAAAGTGACTCCATGAATTCTTTACATCTTCTCTTGATATTTTTTGCAGCATTCAGTATATTTTGTTTTGTTGTCCATAGAGTCAGTATAGATCAGAACCTAATTACAACAACAAAATTCAATGTGAATACTGATCAAAGAATCAGGGAAGCTGGGTTATATAAAAAGAATGTAGAATCAGGACTGGGAGAAGGTTTATTAACCTGTGATATGCAGATGACACAGTCTTACTAGCCTTACTAGTCTTACACAGTTGAGAGTGAGTAGAATTTGAAGTACTTCCTGATGAAGGTCAAGGATTGCAGCTTTTAATATGGATTGTAAGTAAATGTAATGATAGATTGAGAAAGACTGAGGTTTTCAAGGAATTCATTGTACTCAAATCCCCAATCAGTGCTCATAGTTCAGCAGTAAATAAATGAAAGGACATATTCCATTGGGAGAATGTGTGGTTTAAGACTTCTTTAGCATGTTATAGAGCAAAAATGTCATTTTAAGGACAAAGGTGTCCTTGACCTAAGAAATGATATTTTCAATGGCTTCATATGCTTGTGATAGTTGGACAATGAATAAAAAAGACAAGAGAAAGTTGTTTTTTGAATTATGCATTGGTGTAGAGTATTAAAAATATCATGGATTTCCTGAAAAACAAACAAATCTGTTTGGGAAGAAATACAGCCAGAATGATGCTTAAAATTGAGTAAAACCAGACTTTGTCTTATCCTTTGGTTATGCTATCAGGAGAGACCAGTGCCTGGAGAAGGACATCATGCTTCCTAATGTCTGTGGAAAAGAGAAAGGCCCTCAAGAAGATTGGTCAGCAGGGCTGCAGCGATGAGCTCAAATAAAACAGCAATGCTGAGAGGGTGCAAGCCTGTTGTACGTAGGGTTACTGTCACTCTGAACCAACTTGAAGTCACATAACAACAACAACAACAACAACAACAACAACAACAACAACAGACACACAGTCTAACTGGATTCAAAGAACAGCTCAAAAATTAGGAGTGGGGAAGATCCTTCAACACGAGTAGGAAATAAGAGCTACTGTAGAATCAGTCTATAGGACAAATAGTATATAGCTCACCTATATGAAATACTTATAATAGACAAATTCAAGGAGATAAACCATTTTGGTGATGGTCAGAGGTTTGCAGGAGGGAGGAATATAAGGGACATTAAGGGACATTGATTAAGGGACATTGAATTTCTGTAAAGGGCAATAAAAAATTTAGAAAATAACAAAAATGAGAATGATGCCTCTAAAGTAATCCATAAATATATATAAACCATAAATATATGAATGGATTTGGGGCTCACACTTAATTCTAGACGCAATCTAAGAAAAGTAGTTCTTTTGCAAGGACCTTGATTTATGCTTACCCACATGAAGAGATCATTGAAGGTATGAGTGCTATAACAAGTGTGGCAAAGAATTAGATGGTGTCTGGCAACCAAAAAGGATAGTGTCTGAGGGTCTTAAAGGATTGTCTTCAAGCAAGCAGCCATATAAGTGAAGCATTAACTACGTTCCTGTAGAAGAAGCACACCAGCCTGAGTGATTTAAGGATATGAAATAATAAAATCCAAATCCAAAAGAGGGAATTATATCAGAGCTTAAACTGTGAGCTTAAGAACCTGGTTTGCAGAAGGCTATGGATGACATTGGGAGCCCAAAGTCCATATTGATTAAGCCTTTGGTGAATCCCTCTGAACATAGTCAAGGTATGCAAATAGCTTGTTATCAGACAAAGAGCACTGTAAAGTTGATTCTGGCAGATGTGATTATGTAAAAATATAATATTTTATCACTTTCTCTCCCTTTTGACCCCTTTTAAAGTTGTTTCCATTACCAAAAAGTGTGAAGGTGAAATATGCATGAGTTAAACCTCAAGTGAATCCCCTCTGAGGGTACATAGCCAGAGACATGAATAGCATGCAGAGTGCACTGCTATCATGCTATCATGCAGAGTGCACTGGCAAATGGATTACTAAAGAAGTTATACTAAAATTTAACACCTTATAATTTGGTTTCCCTTTTGACCTATTTTAAATTTGTTCTGGCTTTTAAATATTTTTTCTGTTTTCTTTTCTGTTGGGGTTTTTACCCTCTATTAATTTTGTAATTATTTATTTTTTGGTGTGTTTCTCTATATGAATCTTAGATATGTAAATCTATAGAGATGGTGACTGAATTAATGGTTCTTTGGGGTAATGGCATAGGAAGTGGGAGAAATGGAGAGCTAATAGCAATGAAAAAATAATAAAGAAGAACATGTTTTAAAATAGACTGTGGTGATGATTGTACAACTCTTTGTAATATTATTGAATTATTAAGCTGCCTGATATGTGAATTATATACCAATAAAACTGTTAGAAATTTAGAAGTGGATAGTTGGTTTTTAATCTAGATGGTTATACAACACAGTGAATACAGTGTTACAGCACTGCGTATGATTGTCTAGGCTGTGCTCTGGAAAGATGTCAATCAGTGCCTCTTTGGGTGGGTGATGAGCACTACCATTGCTCAGCAAATAGTAGTATTTTCCCTTTCCTCTTATGACCAAAGTTAAGCTCTTCTTTGAGGAAAAACTTCTGTAAGTAATATAAGTCTCTAGAGTCCTTTCCTTGAAATTAAATTCTGCAACTTTTTAAGACTGTACCACTCAAAGTTTTCTTTGTTTCAATAAAAACTTAAATTGTTTTCCTGGGAGCTCTTGCAACTATCACAACAATCCATATTTTAATCACATCAAATCACATCACATCAAGCAGTAGCATACAATTGCTACTTCTATTAGACAGGGTTCTCTAGAGAAATAAGCCAGGTCACTAATAATTCTCTCTATTTATTATATAGATAGAAAGATATCTAACATAAGAAATAAACAGGTAACTAATCCATAAAACAGTACAAATGACTTAGTACAATTCACTGTGGCAGTCTGAGACTTGAGGGTCTCTGAGTAGTCCTCTGTAGAGCAATTCAGGTTATCTGGCCACAAGCAGCAAACAGCAAGGCAGGTCACCAACAGTCAGCTTGGTGACAGGGTCTGACAGTCCCCAGCTCAAGAGATGTATATTTCAGAAGCGTGGTGAAGCAGGGCATGAAGAAACTTCAACTCCCAGTGAGACAGTCCGAGGATTAGGTGTTCCATGGGTAGTATAGCTTGCAGATAGAGGCACAGGATAAACAAGACAGCTGGCAGTTGAAAGATCCAAGAGGAAGAGAGCAAGGCAGGGCTCACCGAGCCATTTATATCTCCGCCCTTCAATTGATCTTACATGTATTCATTGATCATGTTGTCACAACAGACCTCCCCCCTATCTTCTTTGGCCATGTTGGCATAACAAAGTTACACAATCCACCCCTTGCCAACTTGGCACATGTACACGATTCTTTAGCCATATATAACTCCCAGACATCAATGAAATCAAACTTATACTTAACGTCAAACATCTATCATACATATAAATGAGAACACATTTAGTCCAATTATATTTAATATATTATACATGAACAAATAAAACATATTCAATAAGCTCATATAAAGAAAATACACTAACAATCACAAACTTTGCTTTTGCAATTGATCACATGGTTGTAATTGATAGGTAGGACTACCTTCTTCTACTATCCATTCTGTATTACCTTTGCCCTCAGCAATCACCTTACCTGGTTGTGGTTTTTTGCCTGGTGGGGTAACCCAGACCTTCATTCCTGAGGAGTCTAGGTCATTAGATGTCCTGTGATGATGGGGTTGCTGTTATTGACCATTTACTTTTATCACCAGGCAAGGTAGTACTAAAAGTCAGTTTATGTGATCTCCTGGATTCCAAACATATTCATCTTTACCCCCATTATATAGCACCAGTCTAATACCTTCTTGGTAATCAAGATCAATCACACCACTCAGTACCTTCCTGACCTGTTGATCCAACAGGGCATGAGAAGCCCAAAGTGGCTATGGGGCATTCTCACCTGCCAGTTCAGTGGAATCTATGCTGTGTTTCTAGGTGGGAGAGTTCCTTCTTTGGGACCAGGACCTCCAGGCCTGAATCACGTAGGGTTGCTGGGGCAGGAAACAAAAATGCTGCAAGTGGGTCACTAGGAGTAATAGTGAGTGCTGCCACTCTAGCTTACACCCCTTCATTCCTGGACCCATGAATTCTGGCTATTGAAGACATAGCATCATATATTGACCGCTGGTTTAAAGCATATACAGCTTCCTGGAGAACACTGCTCCAGCCCCGCCAGTTGTTGCCATGTAGTTTGCGCTGCAGTTGTGTCTTTAGTAACCCATTCCATCATTTTATCAAGCCAGCTGTTTCAAGATGATGAGGGACATGATATGACCAGAGGACTCCATGGGCATGAGCCCATTGTCATTGTGGCAGTCATGTGCTTATGCTAATTTCATGATTGAGATGTAGGCATGGAGTCTAGCCTGTTAATCTGGAGATAACCATTAAGTAGCCAATGAGGCCTCCATGTGGACTTAGCTTTCTCCTGGGACTTCTGGGAAATCTTGTGATATTTCCCTCGTGGAGATGAGAAGGTATCTCCCTACTTGTTGGGAGTTAGTCTCAGAGACAAGGAGTTACGGACAAGACAAGATGGCAATGTCCAAGCTGCTGAAAGAGCCGGAGGAGAAGCCACACAGCATTGCCCTGATGGAACCAGACCTCTGAAGCTATAGAAGCCATGGGGAGACCCCTGCCAGCACTGAGTTGCTTCTACCACCACTGGATGCTGTTGATGGACCCTGAGTCCTGGAAATGAGGAGCCATGAGGGGACCCCTGCTGACACCGGGATTCTGCATCCACTGGACTGGCCTGGGATGCTTTCTCAATGTTGCATTCCTCTTGTATATAAACCTTTTCCTTATATTCGTATGTGTGCCTATGAATTTGTTCCTCTAGTCTACCCGGACTGACACAGTCATACTGAATTTGCTGTGAAATGAGTTCCTTGATCTGAAGCAATGCTATGTGGGATGCCATGTCCGTGGATGAGGCATTCTGTAAGTCCACAAATGGTGGTTTAGGCAGAAGCATTGTGTGCAGGGAAGGCAAATTCACATCCAGAGTAGTTGTCTATTCTAGTCAGAACAAAACACTGCCCTCTCCATGATGGAAGTGGTCCTATATAATCAACTTGCCACCAAGTTGCCGGTTGCCAAGGAATGGTCCTGTATCTTAGATTTAATGTTGGCTTCTGCTGTTGACAAATGGGGCATTCAGCAGTGGCTGTGGCCAAGTCAACCTTGGTGAGTGGAGAACCATGTTGCTGTGCCTATGCATAATCTTCATCCCTGCCACTATGTCTACTTTGTTCATGTGCTCATTGGGTAATAACAGAAGTGGCAGAGGAAAGAGGAGGGCCAGTCTCCACAGTGTGTGTCAACTTATCCACTTGATTGTTAAAGTCCTCCTCTTCAGAGGTTACCCTTTGGTGAGTATTCACATGAGACATAATTACTTTTACTTTCTTGACCCATTCAGAGGGGTCTATCCCCATACCTCTTCCCCTCACCTCCTAGTCACCAATCTTCCAATCATGTTCCTTCCAAGTCCCTGACTATCCAGCCAAGCCATTAGCCACAGCCCATGAATCGGTATACAATCTCACATCTGGCCATTTTTCCTTGGAGACAAACTGAACAGCCAGGTGCACTGTTCGAAGTTCTGCCCACTGGGAGGATTCCCCTTCACCACTGTCCTTTAGGGAGATCCCAGAAAGGGGCTGTAGTGCTGCTTCTGTCCACTTA
>PVJH01040411.1:0-15773 GCA_004026705.1 Nesogale talazaci
CCGGCAATGGTCATTTGGATGGACACGGGTCACCGGTGAGTTGTTACGGCAACAACACTAAGGCAAGACCTTTGTTATTGGTGAGAGCTGCCGCCAGGGGAAAGGAGGGGGTGGGTGGGTTATAGCACCGAATTGAATCCAGATCCAGCCAGGTCAGAGCACAACTGCTTACTTGGGGACCAAGCAGGAAGGGGAAATTGTGTGGGAACAATAGGAAATACCCTCGCAAGTTCTGGTTACCAGGAAGGTAATCTGGGAGGGGATGGGAAAACCGAAAACCACCCCAACAACCTTTGACACTAAGAACTAGGTCATAGAGTATAAAGGAGTTGTTTCAATTTGTAGAGAGTATTGTCAGTGTCCTGAGGACCCGTAACTGAAATAGATTTCTAGAGGGACTAATTCAGAGACAGGGTGTGTTTAATGGTTATATAATTGTCAATTTGAGGATTAAGAGTGTAGGGATGAAGTCTAGCTTGTCAATCAGATCATAGCCAATGAGACTTCTATGTGGGCATGGCCTTCTGAGAATTCTGGTACTTCCTCCTTGGAGGTGGGAGACTCTCTGCTCACACCCTGGAGACACAGCAGCTGACAAGACACCTGGACCCACCCTGATGCGGCCTGGGGTGCTGGGGAAGCCACGCAGAGACCCCTGCCAGCGCTGAGATGTGTCCAATGTCACTGGATCCGAAGACTTTCTACCCACTGGCCTATGATCTTCTACATTCACCATCAATGCATGTGTTTCGTGAGTCTGAAGAGGACTTTATAGATTGCCGTCGAACATAAGGCTAATATCAGACTTATAGACTTGATGCGGACTGGACTGGGATGTTTTCTCAATGTTCAATTGCTCTTGTATATAAATCTCTTTCTTACTAACATATGAGTATCCATGGATTTGTTTCTCTAGTCTACCCAGACTCACACAGTAGTATAGTGGGTTGTGCATGGGGCTGTGATCTGTATGGGGGCAGTTTAAGACCACCAGCAGCTCCCCAGGAGACTGGGCTGTCCACTCCTGTAAGCAAAGATAGTCTTGGGCACTCACGTGTGTGTGTGTGTGTGTGTGTGTGATGGTGAGTCAGTGTGGACTCAGTGGCAGTGGCAGTGAGGTTTGATTTGGTTTGGTGTTTAGTTTTGAATGCCCTAGAGTGAAAGAGTAAATTTGGCTTCATGCACGATCCACAACTTCCTGTGGAATCCTCACGGATGGTGATACAAGATACAAGGTTAAGGCTTGCAGTGAGAGTCCTTTCCTCTGACAGAAGGGAAACTGCCCCTCTCTCCCTCCCAAAGGAACCCTCCCGGGGAAGCGACTCATAATGTGCTGCCTGTAGGAGCCAGGTTGGAAAGGTTTGGTGGTGAACAAGATGTTCTTGTGACGACGATGTGCTTTATATGATAATGAGTGGATTTGTGGTGATCAGGATATTTGTCCTGGCACAGTCGATGACAGACAGTGTTAATCGAAGGAACCCCCTTTCCATAGGCACCCCTGTAACTTTGTCACTGTGGACAACGCAACAACCTGAGAAGCTGTGCCACCTCTATTGGCATAGCCGCCATACAAGGGTCTCATCACTGCACGAAACCTAAGAGCGACTCTGAGGACGAAAGAGGCCATGGGGGAGAACTTATGCAGCAGATTGGAGATTTTCAAATGACTGCTGGGATCGTTAGGTCTTAGGTCTCCTTGGGTGGGCTAGGATTCTCCCAGGAGTGAGTGGACTTCGTGTGGTCACCTCCACAATGGTGGCGATCCCACGATGGGATCTTCTGTGAAGCAGATAAGCAGTTGTGGGGAAAAGAGACCTCCTTAATCTAGTTGTACAATTAGAGGAGGGCTCCTTCATGGTGGCCTCCTCTTAGTAGAAATGAAGAGTGTGTGAAAGCTAGCTTTCCTTCTTCATGACCTTCCTGTTAGCTTGCCTTCTGATCCCAGGGTCCCCAGGCAGGCTGCCGACTCTGGATTCATTTGGTAGCTCCACAGCCACCAGCCTGTGGTCCTCCTGCTTCGTCTACCTCTTCTTGTTTGTCAGCTGCAGCTGACAGGATCCATGGACTTGAACTGGAGTGGATTTGCACACTTCTACAACTGTGTGAGTCATTGCTCTCTATCTATTTATCCCAACAGCTTTATTGGTACATAATTCACAGATCCTACAATTTAAGAGTTCGATTGTTTTATCATATCAAGGAGAATTGTACATGCACCACCACATCCATCTTGATATAAATCTCTTGCTGTATGCATAAAGCTGTCGCTGGTTTTGCTTCAGAATACGGTGGGCATTGATGGAGTTGAAGGCCCTTCTTTGTACTCCCATTGGGAGGTACTTGATGAAGGGAACCCCCACCTAGGACCATTTGAAACAGCTGTTCAGCTAGTTGATCAGTATAAGAATTGACAAGGGGGCCAGCCCTTAACAGGATGTGTGGGGAAAATGGCCCAGAGGTGGGGAAGAGAGACCTTCGGCTGCTGAACACAAGAACTACATCTATGGCAGTCCTCAAATTTGTCATTAAGAATGCAACAGTTGATGGAACTAAGAACTGAAAGATTTAAACAAATGTTGTATGAAGCAGTGTATCTAATTGAAGACTTCTCATTGTACTTGATAGAAAACTGAAGGTGGATAGATCTACCATTAGGTTAGTATTAATGGAAAAAAAGCTACTGTATACATATAAGTCTCCAAGTTATATTTCTTCAGAACAAGGAATATTTCTTGTCTCCAAGTTATATTTCTTGACAGCCCACATGATACAGCCATGGTCCAAGAACGGTGCTATTCTATGAACATGCAGTGTTGTCTACTAGGCCCAGAGTGATGGTTTGGTAAACTATTGGGATGGACCACTGAAGCACTGAAACAGGGAAATAAACGTATGAGGGGCTGTTGCCCACAGTCTCAGGAGTATGTGCTCACACTCACCATGAGGGAGACAAAGAGACAAGATAGGCTCCTACATGGCTTAGGGAGATCTGGGGAGGTGGGGATGGGGAAGGATGCTGGTACCAATGTGCAGTTCTTCTGTATGTCACCCCTATTTGATTTTTTTCTGATGGAAGCTGTGTTCCCAGGACCAAGGATGCACCTTTGAGTTCCAGAAGCAAGAAACTAAGCCAGAAACTGTGACCATATCCCTGAACGTGTATGTCAGAATTCCCAAGAACCTGATGGGATGTGTCATCATTGGGATGGACAGTGGATACTGCTGAATTGTCTAGAAGTCGAGATGACCCAGCAGTCTTTCACCTCTGTAATCGTACCCAGAACCTTGCCCAACATTAATGGAGGTGGACTGAGGTGGAAGCATTGATGAGACTAGTTTTGCTACTAGCAATTTGGACTGCTAGCACAGCAGCTGTACCCGATGCCCCTTCTCAGGTTGGAAAAGGTTGGGTCAAAATAAATGAAAAATGGGATATAGAAGAAATAATAGCGGGCTGAGCCCCGGTGGCGTAGTGGATGTGCGCAGGGCTGCGGCCCACTGGGACGGAGGTTCAATTTCAGCAGTGGGGCTGGGCTTCCTACTCCCACCACCGGAGAGCAGTGATGCCCCCCCCCAAAAAAAATAAATAAAATAAAAAGAAAGAAATAATAGCATCAGGTAAAGTCTGAGTAAATGGGCTCTGCAGTGGGGAAAACCTAACATCACAAGGGTGTCTCCAGAGAGACTCATAGCAAGGGAGTGACTCTATTTGGCCCTGCTAGCCACAGTCCCCCACTTTGTGATGGACCAGAGTCCCATTCGGGGGTGAACTTTCTCTTATGTCAACGAGGCAAGGTTAGACTGGAATGTACGAGGGGGCTTCAGAAAGTTTATGGACAAATTCCATTGTTCTTTCATTGTATTTCCCCATGTAGTTTTTAAACCACCTTGTAAGTAAGCGCCACCTTTCTCGACGTCATGACTCAAGTCCACTTCGCTTGTTTCCTTGGGGGTGTGGTATACATACATACAGAGGTCTGCTCTGTCAAGTTCCGTCTCTTGCTTCGGATCCGGCATCAGGGTCATCCTTGTCTGTTCTTTAGCTCTTGAAGAATTGAGTCAAGTCTCTCTTCTGACCTCATGCCATGGTTTCCATGAGCCTTGTGAACCAGCAGCTTGTCATCTAACCTGCTGATTTTGGGCTCATGGGCCCCTGCTCCTATGATTGAAGAAAATCTTGTCAACTCATACGTGACTCATGGATCTGAGACTTGCCAGCCTCCGCAACTACACTAACCATTTTCTTGGCAGTTTGTGTGTTTTGTCAGATATGACGGCACACTACAGAACCCTCAAGCAGGAAGGAGTGTTTCGAGGAGGGAAAGACTAGCTGATGTCAGACAGGATGGAGTGATAAAGTAATTTGGTAGCATTAAACATTTGATACATCTTTAACCTCTACGTCAGAGGGACCAGTCTTGAGCTAAGTCCTCTAAAAGAAATCATTTATGCTTCCGCAAGGCAGTCTCAAAGCCAAAAAAAAAAAAAAAGTGAGTTCCGCGACCAAACTCTAGGACAACTTAGAACCTACAGGCTTAGCACACCCCTACGCGTGATAAAAGCGTCCAACACCATGGAGCCCAGCACCTGCCATGCGGCCTTCAGTGGGAACCAGGAGCTCTGGAAATAGATCTGCACTTCCAACCACTGAGCAGCTTTGTAACATATTTGGGACTCCGTAGCATTAAAGTTATACTCAAGCAGTTGGGTTAGCTCCCAAGCCCTTTTCAACTCATAGTGTGGCCATTCTTCTAACAAAGGGCTTGGCAAGGATTCTGAGACTGGGTCAGCACTGGGCACCTTCTTTGTAAACCGAACCCACGACTGAACAACAATAGCACAGTCAGTGCTATATTCTCTGTCTGGTAGAGGCCCAAGGTTTTATATTTTTAATCATATCTATTGCATCCCCTCCCCAGCCCCCGTCAGATCGTTTTCCATTTATTTTTACCTGCTTGTGTTGGACCAGTGTGGTTTGGTATTTGGCTGCTAACCACACAGCTGAAGGTGAGTGGGGAAAATAAGATGAGGCTGTCTGCTCCTCTAAAAGATTTGAATCATGGAAACTCTTAAGGAGCAGTTTTGTCTGCCTTGCTGAATAGCTGTAGATCTCAATCCATTCAGAGGCAAAGAGTGGGTAACAGGCTAGAGCTGGTAAAAGTTGTTTTACTTGAGACACCGTCTTAAAACAATCATAAACAGCTCCGGTTCTGTTTAAGAAGGGAAGCTTATGAACGGGGAAAAATAAGCTTGCTGAATTAAAAAAAAAAACATCAAAAAAAAAAAAAAAGAAATCATTTATGTACTTTCTGTAGATGAAATTGCTAAGTCAAAGGGAATATACATTAAACAATTTTAATTGCCACAACTAGCCAGCAGAATGAATATGAGAATTCCCATTTCTCCACAGCCTCATCTATTCTGTATTTGTTATTTTTTTATTTTTCCATTCTGATAGGAAACAATTAATCTCCTGATTATTTTAGCAGTCTTACCAATTATTGATGACTCATATTTTCTTTTGTAAATTGTTAATGTTTCTCTTAAGATGCTCATCTTTTTCTCATTGAATTGTTAAAAGCTTTTTGTATTTAAATGATGCAATTCTTTGTGTTGTGAGTCGCAAGATCTCTTTCCAAATTCATTATTTGTATTTTAACTTAACTTACTGGGGGTTTATGTGCATGTATGAATTCAGACGTCTTTCTATTTCATGCAACCATGTCTATTGTGGTTATAGCAACAGGACACTGCCAGAAATTCAAGTCAGATCCAGAAGAAGAGCATGAGCCGTAGCAGACATCAGATGGATGTGGCCCGCACGTAGAGAAGGGCAGAAAGACATTTACTTGTTCTATTGACTATGCAAAGGCATGGGACTGTATGGATCATAACAAACTACGGATCACATTAAAAAGAATGGAAATTCCATACCACGTGATTATGCTCATGGGGAACCTGTCCGTGGGCCATGAGGCGATGGCATTCAAACAGAACAAGGGAATGCTGCAAGGTTTAAAATCAGGAGAGGTGTGTGTCAGGGAGGCATGCTTCTGCCATGTTGGAATCATTGTGTGTGCCGAGCACGCCGTCTGGGAAGCTGGACTGTCTGCAGAGGAACGTGGCATCAGGATTGAAGGAAGTCTTATTCATTAACGCCCGTGATGCTGGCTGAAAGGGAGGAGGTCGTAAGCACTTGCTAATGAAGATCAAAGACTTAGCCTTCAGTCATCAGTATGGATGACAGCTCAATGTCAAGAAAGTTAAGATCCTCACGACTGCACCAATATCACGATAAAAATGGACGTTGTCAAGGATTTCATCTTGCTTCGATCCACCAAGACCGCTCACGCAGTAGCAGTTCAGAGATCCACAAGAAGATCTGCTCTTTGGGGAGCACATCTGCCGCACAAGACCATTTGCAAGTGATGCAGACCAGGAAGGTCACATTGAGGGCTAAGGTGAATCTGACCCACACCTGCAGCTTTAATGGCCTTCCATCCATGTGAGACACTGGACCTTGAATAAGGGAGACTGAAGGAGGATTGATGTATCTCGATTGTGAAGCTGGTGAAGAACATCGAAAGGACCATGCGCTGCCAGCACAGCAAACAAACTTGTCCTGGAAGAAGTACAGCCAGGATGCCCCCCTGGAAGCGAGGATGGTGGGACTTAATCTTATGTGCTATAAACTTGGCATTAGGAGAGATCATTCCCTGGGAAAGGGCTGTTAGTTCAAGTAAAAAGGCAGTGACAAGAGGGAGACCCTGGCTGGGAGGGATTGACACAGAGGCAGCATAAGAACCCTTGTGAAGATGGTGCAGGACGGGCCATGTCCTTCTGAGGGATGTAAGGGCACCCTAAGTTGGAACTGGCTTGGTAGCACTTAATCACCACAGCGACATAGCTATTAGTTCTTTCCTTTACAGAGCTAAGCACTTTTCAACAAAATAAACCTGTGATATGTCAACATCAAAACAAACTAAGAAATGTCCACACAAACCTGTGGAATGTTACCGGATAATGTCAAAGATCGACAGCTCACGGTTTTGAACTTGACAGCCTGGCTGTTGTAGATAGATGGGGCATACTTTGGTTTCCATGTGGGTATTTCAGTGTGTCTCAGAAGGGGGTTAAGCCACATTTTAAATGCACAGGGACGTCATTGCAGGCAAGAACTGGTACTGTACATTGTTTTCTCTAACACAAAGCATCGATGCCTCCCTTCATGAAAAGCTGTATGTAATAGAAGTTGGAATAAATGAGGTGGTTTTTTGGTGTGTTTTTTTTTCAGAGTGAATCATATAGTCCTCTTGATATACTCTATAATTGCAGTGATAAATTCTCAGGAAAGCTGTGGCACTCACCCAAGGTTCTAATATATGGTAATAGAAATGCCACAGCCAATCATACTCCCCCAAAGCAGGCCATTTCCCATGCAATGGTGTTCTGGGTGTCAGGGCAGAGTCACTATACTGTAAGGAGGGCACTCCAGGCAAAGACATAGTCTGGCTCTTCCTCGGACGTTCGTGTGAGAGCTGATGTGTGACGTTGAACCTCATGTGAGCTCAAAGACTGCTTCTCTTCTTTAGGGTTCACCTTGAGAATCCTGCTGCCTTTTTGGCCCTCCCCAGGGTCTGCTTGGCCATCCCAATGTTCATCCTAAGAGGTGGGGAAAGAAGAGACTTCCCAGGTTTGTATATCTAATAGTTACCCACTTGGTTGCCCCAACACGCCTGTCCGTTCCATTTGAGCCCCTCCTTCTAGCTGACAGTGTCTCTGGAGAGTCTCATCATGGATGGGAGCCAAGGTCCTAGATCAATTGGCCTTTACTCTGGGGGTTTTGAGAAAGGATTTCACCAACAATGAATCAAGATGGTACCTGGTATCACCGATTTATGTTGGCGGGAAGTCACAGCACAACTGTGAGATCCGAGCAGGGTTTGAAAACAGTCTTCACTGTGGAGTCTTTCCATTGTGGGTTTGGTGGTACACAACTTGAGTGGCAAATTCCCTGAGTGTCATAGATGAGGGTCACCTACCATTGGGAAAGAGGTGATCATTTTCCTTCTGTGCCATTCAGTCCTGTTCCTTCTCCCTCCTCACTCTCTGGTTCCGTGTCACAAAAGCCAGAGAACAAAGTTGGCTGCGAAACTCCTGGGTGTGCTCAAGAGGGAGGAGTTAACTATGGGCAGCGCCCAAACCCTCTTTAATGGGCAAAGCTAATTTGCAAGTCTTGTGACTCACTGGACAATCAAACTTTCTGCCCTGTGGGTGGGGGCAGCATGTAGATGGTGCCCCCCTAGAAGAAGAGTCCTCGCTCCCCAATTCTTTCTGATTTCTCAAGCACCTGTGAAGTGGAGAAGTCAATCACAGCAAAGGAACTGCAGGCACAGGCCAAGACCAGGTATGCCTAAAGCAATCATTTATCTAGGGGAAGCCTAGTGACAACAGCAGCATCAGCCTGTTTATTAATTCCAGAGCCACCGACTGAGCTCTCCTCTGCAGCAGGCACTGCGAGAGCGGTGGGAATGAGAAATCCCGGACCCCTGATCTGTCTTGATTCCGAAATGGCATCTCACAAAGTCACTGACAACATCTGGAATGGACTGAACGGTAGTCGCTGAAAATGATTCTGTGTTAGGGGCCATGGACTCCGTTCCGGTCCTTGAGCTCGTTGTTGCAGTCACCGTATCAGCCCTCCAAGCACGATGGTCATCTCTAGGGACTGGTCTCTCCTGACAACATGCCCAAAGTATGTAGGATGCAGTCTTACCCCAAGTGTAGTAGCTTCTGTTTCTGCACCAGGTGGACACAAGAAATACAATGAGTACTTCTACTTTGAAATGCAGCTGGAAGCAACACTTCAGAATGCAGTTTACATGGCCTCACAGGTAAAGATGAGATGGTTGAGAGATGCAAGGATGTGATTGTCATGAAAGTGAGGAAGGTGGTTGTCTTGGGTTGGGGTGGGGGGAGAAGGAGTGGTCCAGGGGTCCGGGGGGACAAGAGGCCAGCTGTGCTACTTGAGATTCCGTGTTTCTTGACTGAGAAGATGGTTCTCAAGTGTTTGCTTTGTGATCCTTCATTACACATCACATTTGTTTTGAATACTTTAATCTAAGAGTATTATCTTCCACCATTTGAACAGGTTTTTTAATTTAATTTAATTTTTTTAAAGAAAAAGATAGATCGTACTTGTAAAATGCTTGGCATCATGCCTGGCCCACGTTAAGAGCTCAACAGATGGTAGTTTTACTTACTGTTATCACCCCACTGTTAGAGTCACGTTGTCTCTGAAGCAACCTTCCAGCTTTTGAGCTGAGCTCTCTCTCCCCAGGGTCTGGCTTTGGGCTGATATTTCTGAGGCCACTTTCATTGAGGAAACCCAGACCAACCCAATCCACTGTCCTTTCACTGCTCCCAACTCCCGCTAACCCCTTGTGTGAGAGAAGAGCTGCCATGTGGGGTGTTCTTGGCTGTAACCTTCATGGACACAGATCACTGTGTGGGCTCAAACTGCTTACCTTTAGGTTAGAAACCATTTGCCCCACTCAGGGTCTTTAAACGCCTGACCCCACACAGTGCCCTTCACCTGACGTGGGCTGACTGACTCGTCGGCCTCAGGCTCATCCTACAGGTGCTGCCAGATGCTGGATCTGTAACTCTGTGTGAAGCTTTGATCCTCCCTGCTGAACATCTTTCATACAATTCTGGGAAGCTGGATGGTTAACATAATAGTTGCCCACTTGAGCACAATACCACACAAGGTGGCACAGAACCAGAGTCCAGCCAGCTGCAGGTCAGAGGTCAGAGGTAGGTATGACAAACTGGTGCCAAAGAAATAGGGACGTGGGAGAACTTGGCATTCTGAGTTTGAAGGAGAGTGTGTTCTGAGGAAGAAAAGTCACACTCAGTCTTGGCACTGAGAGGGACAGGTGAATCTCAGCATAACTGTGGGTACCATTTAAACCCTTCAAGTGGGTGGCCCAGATCCTGGAACTCCACAGAAAGATCGACCACCACAGACTTCAGGCAACCTGAGAATGTCTCCATTTCTGCAAGCCTAATAAAGGAATGACCATTGTCCAGTTACAGGAAATATTGTGTTCGAGTGCTATGGATTGAATTGTCTCCCTAAAAGAAATATATAAACCCCAACACCTGGATCTTTGTTTGGAAATGGAGTTTTATTTTGTTGTCGTAAAGAGACCCGCCAGAGTGGACTGGGTCCCAAACCTCATCGCTCCTCCCCAAATCCACTGCCATCAAGTCGAATCTGACTCATCATGACCCAAGACAGGGCCTCCAAGATGAAATCTTCTTGGAACAGACAGCCTCCTAGTTCTCCCATGATTGGCTAGGGGATTTGAACTGAGAGCCTTTGGATTCACAGCACCACTAGAGGTCCAATCAGTCCTTCAATGGTGTCTTACAAAGGGTACAGGCTAAACCGGACACACAGAAGAGAGACGTTGGCCTTAGTGAGGACTCAAGCAAGCAAAAGATTGCGGGGAGACATCAGCAGTGATCTGAGTGACCCACGGCCCAAGTGATCACTTGGAATTTTAGCCTCTGGAACTGTGAGAAAATAAACTTGAGGCACCAAAGGCGTCCCACACCCAGGGCAGGAGTCAGAGGGACAGACGGGCTGGGCCACAGAAGAAGGCCAAGGACCACGTGATTGAGGGCGGAGGACCAGAGAGAGAGACGGCTGCAGACTGAGGAGAGGGGCCGCCGCTGTGGACAGAGGATCATTAGCCTTGGTGTTTTCTGATCCGAGACTGTTGGCAACCTGTTAACTTCCCTAACTGACCTCCGGAATCACGAATATTGTCGGTGACTTTGGCATCACCTGGAAGAAGAATAGCCTTTTTAATCCCCTGGCTCTTAAAGGGAGGCCATGGCCCCGTATCGGGGAATTAGTTAGAGACAGATTTTATCTCTGATAAGCAAAAAATCCTAGCAAGCAGATCCGTGCAAGAGTAGGATGAGTTGTCTGGAGAATCAGCACATTCTCTAAGCAGGGATGACTTAGCTGGTTAACAAGTAACAACAGCTGAGCCCCGGTGGCGTAGTGGTTGTGCGGGGACTGCGACCTAAAGTAACAACAGAGAGGTGCTGGCTCTGAGTGACAGGTTGGGCTAACTGCCATTCCAGCCCAGTTCTCAAGAAGCCCAAATTGTAAGTTGGGGACTTAATAGAGCTCAGACAGGGGCTTTCTTGTGTGCTTATTTTTTCTCTAAACGCAGACCTCCCAGCGTACTTCGGTATGCAAGCTACTTCTGGACTCCTCTGGTGGCGGTGCTCAGAGAGCAGAGACAGGGTCAAATGATTTTCCCCCAGAGGGGTGGCTTTCTTGTGGTCTTTTAAGGGTTCATGTAAGTTGCATACAGCCTTTCTGATCAGCAGGAAAACACCTTGCTAAGCTCCAGGTGAGCAGCGATTCCCATTAAGCCTTCTCCTCCGTTTCTTTTCTTAATTTCAGACCCGAGGCTGGTCTTTTCCTGCGGACTGTCCGGGCCACCCCCCCCACCCCCCACCCCAGCCCCCAAGAAATGGCTCGCGAGGGGTGAAGCGGACGTGTGTGGCATGGACAATGGTGTTTCACAGCATTTGGGCTGTTCGGAACCTGCCCTTTAACACACCGAAAGGATATGACTGGCTGTGTTTCCAGGGTGACGGAAACTTCGGCGGGTCCGTTTCCACGGGCTGCGTCCCGCGGACATGCACTACTCCCTGGCGTCACTAGGGGGAGCGAGGGGTTGTGGACGCCCCGATGGGACACCGTCAGGGGGCCGGTGGCACCTAAAGACTGTCTGTTATTTTGGCGGGTGCCACCGTGGGCAGCAAGTTAGCGGTTTATTTTTAAGGAGAAGCGCTCTGGAGTTAGTTTTAACCACAGAAACGTCTTCCTTCCGTGTATCGGTGCCAGGGGGCATCGGAAAGTTCACGAAAGGTCAGTCCCCGATTGGGCGGACTCTTGGAAGCCCCTGCAGAGGCGTGCAAAGGCGGACGACCTTGGGGATTTGCCCTGGGACCCTTCCTGTGCCGCCGCGGCCCGGCGCTCGCAGCCACCCAATTGCTTCCCACCACGCGGCTCCCTGGAGCGCTGCAAACACGGGCGGCTGTTTCCCTCGCGGCCCCGTTTCTCACCGCCACCGACGCTGTCAAATTTTCTCGTGTTTTAGCTACAATATTGTGGTAATTAGGACTGGGGAACCTTTATCAATAGCTTTTTTTTTTTTTTTTTTTGGAGAACGGAGTAGTAATTAAAGAAGAGGTAGGAGAACACATTTTAAAGGCTTCTGCTCGGTTACTAATAATGCTGTAACGGATAATGTAATTCGAAGGAGAGAGGCTTTACGAGATAATTTGGTGGTTAGCGTTCCTAATGCTCATCTAAGAAATAGTACACTTAAGCAACGTACATCTATATTTATCACGTACGGTTCCACGAGGAAATCGATCGTAAACATGCCTGAGGTCTCTGTCGGCGCTTGTGCGGCAGGAGGCCACGTGAGGGGAGGGGACAGCGGGAGTTGGGGAGCGCACTGGACGCCCCCAGCTGAGCCCGGGGACGCCCCGGGCCCTGCGGGCCACCTGCCACGAGTGCGCTCCACCTGCTCTTCCGAGCTGGCCCTCCTGAGCTCAGCCATTCGATCGTGGGGCGTGCCTCAAACGTCAGGGTAGAAATAGAGGCTGGCATGCGTTCGTGGGCAGGCTATGAGAGCTGAGTGCGTCCGGTAATTTTTAAAGTCTTCCAGTCATGACTGCTTTAAACCAATAGGTAGAACGGTTTAAGGGTTGCCGTACCAAGTGCTTAATTTATCGTTCCACATCCAATTAATTAAGCAGGCAATTAAATTACGTTAATTAAATCTAGCTTATTGAATATATACTATTTTATCAGACGGAACGTCTCACTGAAGTTGCTGGCGTTCTTGTTGGGAAGTGTCTGTTTCCTGAACCCAACGGCTCTGTCTGTTGGCCACAGCAAAGGCATCATATGCCGGGCACACCTGTGAAGCGCTGACTGACTGTGAGCAGAAAGGTTGGCAGTGTGTCTCCACCGGCCCTGTGGCCCACGGGAGAAAGGCCTGGCCAATTGCTTGAGGAAAAAAAAACCACAGCCAAGAGAAGCTTGGAGGTCAGTGCTGCTGGTCTCAGGGAGTCACTCCAAGCCAGTTGGAAATGAACTTGATGGCAACCAGCCACACTGCGGTGAGTTCCTGCGCTTTTGGGGTGACAGAAGTGGTGAAACTGTAGCTGACCGTCATTTGGGAGGTTATAGTCTAACCATAGGCTCCGTGGAAGAAAGGCCTGGTGACCTGCTTTCCAAATCCCAGTCATGAAAACCCACCTGGAGCACAGTCTCCCTCGACACACATTCAGGGTCGCTATGGGTCAGGCAGCAGCAGCAAAGTTCTCATTTGGGTGGTGGGAGGGGTAAGCCCGCCCCACCCCACTTCCCTGCCCCTGAAATTGGCATATTTAGAATCCTTGCACGGATTTTGTTTTACGCAGTGAGAGTCAATGATAATCTCTGGTGGCCAGTACACAGTGAAGCTGGAGACTGATTTACCCGGGGAGACAAATGTCATTAGTGCACTAGGCAAGATTAACGAGGGACATTTAGATATTGTTTCACATGCTACTTTCATTTTTACCTCACTAGATGGGGGTAAAGCAGGGGGACTTACCCAAATAGGATGGAAGGTCACAGTTTGACCAAGAACCTGATTTTTTTTTTGAGAACAATTAGTTGTTTATTTATTTTCTTAATATAGATTTTATTGAGGGCTAATACATTTATTACATCATTTAATACATTTAATACATCATTTGTATTAAGCATATTTGTATACATGTTGCTACATTCATCTACATTATCTATTTGAGCCCCTCTTCCCCTCTATCCTCTAGTTCTTTATTATTTTTTTTAAAATTTTACTGGGGGTTTTTACAGCTACTACAACATTCAGTACATCATTTGTATCCAGCACATTTGCACACATGCTTCCACATACATTTCCCAACATTTACCACTTGAACCCTTGGTACAAGCTCCTCTTTAAAAAAAAAACAAAAAAACAAAAAAAACAAACCTCCCCTTTTTTTTAATGAATCATTTTATTGGGGGGGGGGCAAGAATCTGATTTTTGTAGTTTCTTTTTTAGTACTTTGAAATATTTAAAAACATTTAACGGAGGGGGATCTTAACCAAACAGCACTGAGGCACAGATAAGAGAACTCACAGACCTTCACCTTAGAAGTCACCATTTGCTTATACTGATTTATAGAATACTGTTATATTTTATATAATCAAATTACATGAATTATATCATTCTTCACGAAAGGACATTTGTTTTTTCTCAGAAGATCCCAGAAAACGGAGCGTTGGCTCATTGGCTCAGACCGAGTCTGGTGCCTATCCCCGAACCAATCACTGTGATGGGATGTGGGAGTGGCTGAATTAATTGGCTAAAGGACATCTTGCATTAAAGGTGAGAGAGCTTCTATTGGCCACATTCTTGGGGCTCTCAGGGAAGAGCGGCACCAGGGCAGAAGCAGGGTGGAGGACAGGATCACTTTGTACTGGCATTTATTGCCCCCTTACTTCTTCTGCCCTTGTGCCACTCTGCTGGACAACCCTACACCTGGCAACCTCTGGACCAGCGGTTCTCAACCTGTGGTCTTGACCCCTTTGGGGGTCCAATGACCTTTTCACAGGAGTCACCCAATTCATAGCGGTCGCAAAGTGACAGTGATGGCGTACCAACAAAAATAATTTTATGGATGGGGGGGGGGGTCACCACCACATGAGGATCTGTATGTAAGGGCTGTGGCATGAGGAAGGTTGAGAACCCCTGCTCTAGAGAGAAGTCTCTCTGGGCCCTTCCTTATCTTGATGGATTTCCTCTGAATCTCCTCTCTTTCCTGCACCTCTTAGTCATATCCTAGAAAGACTAGGAGTCATGTTATCATTGACAGTCCGAAGCAGCAAACCTCGAAGCCTCAGTTTTGTCACTGAGACCATCAGTGCCATTGCTTTTCCCTCCGAACATGACATGAGAAGATGCAGGCATGTCTGGCACCCAGGGAGCCCGTGTGACAGGCTAACTCATCAACATGATGACCCTTTCTGACTCCCAGATCGCCTTCTCCGGTTTGCATTTCCCTTTTCGGTGGCTGTTTCTTTACCCAAAGCCTTAGAAGCATTTTCCTGCACTCCTTCAGCTCCTGATTCTACAGTGTGTTTGCCCCCCTTTAGAACTTCACCTCCCCCACCTCGTAGCCACCTGATCCCTTTAAAAATATACTCCTTTATTAAAAGCATAGATCCTGCTGTGTTTGCATGGAAGTTTACAGAGCAAATCTGCTTTCCACCCCACAGTTCACCCACATTCTGTTTGGTGGCCTGAGTCGCAATCCCCTGGGTGTAACCGCACTCTTCCCGCTGCCCCCTGGGGCTCCCCGTTTCCACCTGTCCCTCACTGCCCCTCCCGGCCTTCTTAGCTTTGCGTCTGGGCAAACACTGTCATTTGGGTCTTGTGTTTGGGATGCTGACGGTGTAACCGTCTGTGTTAGAGACCTGGCTGTTGTGTGGATGAAGGGGGCCTCCCGGCCTGGATTCAGTTCCAGGTTTGAAGAGTGTCTAATGGCCATCATCTCATGGGCTTGGGGGCATCCGTTTCTTTTCTTTCTTTCTTTTCTTTGAGTTTAAATGCATTTTATTTTTAAACAACCTACACGGCATGTTTTTTTTT
>PVJH01040412.1:0-15702 GCA_004026705.1 Nesogale talazaci
AATATGTACAAGAAAGGTCTCCTACAATGGAGCAACTTAAGCAAATAAAACAATGATAACAACCGCAAGAAACCCCCTCAATGTACTGTACAATATGTAACAGAATAATAAAAAAATAATAAAAATAATAGCAATATAAGAACCTGTATAAAGTGCAAGGTCTGTTGTTGACCTCCTAGAGTGACCCCTAGTTGAGTTGAATTCGATCTTTTTTTGAAGATGATCAGCACATGGATTTAATTTATTTGGGGTAGAATCTAGTGAAAAAAGGACTAGAATTAATGGGGAAAATTGTACTGTTTGCGTCAACTGACTAAAGTTAGAACAACTTTTTCAATTTAGGAATAAGAGGATAGATGAGTTGTTTTGGTCTGTTCAAAAACCTAATGTAATAAACTAAATATATCTTTTAAAATAATGTATTTGTCTCAGGACTACATCTAATAATGCAAAGAGGAAATTTTACCTAGGCCAGGAAAATGTAATAATATCTTAAATATGGAGAGAAGTATTCACTTTCCATATAAGAGACAACCATTCAAAAAATCATTATCCCCTTGTCCAGTCTAAGCCTTAAAAAAAGTTTCTTTTTTAAAAAATTATTTCAACGGGATTTTGTTTTGGTTTTGTTTTTTTTGGGTGGGAAATCACTGCCCTCTGATGGTGGGAGTAGGAGGCCCAGCCTTGTTGCTGGATTTGAACCTCCAAGCCAGTGGGCCACAGTCCCGCACACAACCACTACGCCACAGGATCAGCAGGATTATTTAACTCCCAAATGAGTACTTCAGGAACCTACTGGCATAGAGTGTTACTAATTGAGCTGCTAACCACCAGATCAACTGTCTGAAACTGCCGATGGCTCTGAGAAGGAAGATGACACTTGAATGTGCAAAAAAGATTTACATTCTGGGAAGTCAACAAGGCTATGAGTACCAGGATGCTGCAATCCTTGATCTTCATCTTCACGTTCTCCTGACTTTCTCCAAGCAAGATTTTGTTATCTGCATGTCATAGTTTGTTAGTAATACTAGCTTACCCTGATGCCACATTTTTAAAAAAAATAAACCACCTTCATGGAGTTAGTTTGACTCAGATTAAATGAATATGGTGAAAGGATTGAGCATGCACAACTTTCCTGATTATAAACCAGGAAATAGTCTGCTGTTTTATTTAAATTTTGCCTCTTGATCTATGTACAGGTTCATGCAGGAGTACAATATAATGGTCTGGAGTTTTCATTCTTATCAATGTTATCTAGAATTGTTTATGATCCACACAGTCTAATTCCTATAAAAAAATGACAAGTCGATATTCATCTGGTATTCCCTGTCTTGAACCAAGATCCATCTATTGCTAGCCATGATAAGTATTCTTTGTTCCATGTCTTCTGAATCCATCCTAAACAGCTCTCTGGTAATCTACTGGTGCAATCATTGCTTGAATGATTTGCAGCAAAATTTTACAAGCATGTCCTATTAATAATATTTTCTATAATTTGCTAATTACTTTAGGTTACCTTTTGTAAACTAAATGATTACAAATATGGGTGCCTTTTTGTCAGCTGGTCAGATACCTGTCTTCCAAATTTCTTGGCATAGATAAGTGAGTGCTTCCAGTGCTTCGTAAGCTTGTTGAAACATTTCTATTGACTTCCCATCAATTTCTAAAGCTTTGTTTTTGGTTAAATAAAATTACATTTCCTCCAAGTTGCTATATTGTTCCTCTTTGTTTTCAGTTTTTAGATTTTAATTGCCATTAATCATCAATGCATATTAATGTTTGGTCAAGATCTGCCTGAACTCATTGGTAAATATATCCCTTTCATCATCACTAGCTTTAGTGACTGATGTATAAATTTGAATTTGGGTGTGTTAATTATATTTCCCAATATGTAGATAAATATTATCCTATCAAAGAGAGAATTGCTTCCAGATAGATGTTGACATATTCTTTTTGATGATGAATGCTATTCCATTCTCTTACATCTGTCATTCTCAGCGTAATGGACCAAACATATTACTTCCTTATTCAAAATAGTCAATACAGATGAACTTCCATTCACTAACTTGACATTCAATTTATTTCCAGTTTCCTAGCTTCATATTTCTTATACATATTTAATTATAATTAAAACATACAGTGCATCTTGCTGTATATATGGAAAAGACCAAGGAATCGGTATTGGAGAAAGGCTTACTGACAACCTGTGATATGATGATGATACACCCTTGCTCACCACCGAAAGAAAAGAAGACTTGAAGCATTTGCTGATGAAGCTAAAAATATGCAATCATTGATATGGATTAAAACTCAATGTAAAGATATAAAAGTTCATACAACTAAACCAAAAGACATTATCATGATAAACACAGAAAGATAGTTGTCATCAAGCATTTCCCTGTGCTTGATTATGCTGTCAAAAGCATGGAAGAGTCAGTCAAAACCTCAAACAACAGAGGACATTGGGCAAGTATACTGCACAAGTTTCCATTAAAGTAATGATTGGTGAGGGTGTCATTCTGAACACCAAGTTTGACCTGACCCAAACTATAATCTATTTTACCACCTCACATATACATGTGAAATTAATAAGGAATATCTTAAAATAATTGATGCCTTTGAGCTATGGTGTTGGCGAAGAACATTGATTGCCTGAAGAGCAAACAGATCTGTCTTAGAAGAAGTCTAGACAGAATATTATTTAAATGCAAGGATAGCGAAACTTCACCTAATATTCTTTGGATATGTTATCTAGAGATACCAGTCCTTGGAAAAGGACATCATGCTTATTAATGCTTGGTTAACAAAAAAGAGGAAGATTGTCTAGTAGATGGATGATCAGATGACTACATCAATGGAGTAAATATCAAAAAGGTGTGAGGGTGTTACAGGACCAAGCAATATGTCATTCTTTTTTTTCATAATTCTAGAAGATTCTGCAACACCTAAAATAACAAAAAAACTCATTTTTAGAAGTCTATACTTCCTATAAGAACTTGATTCAGTGTATTATGTGAGGTAATAAATGACACGATGTAGCATAAACCTTGTTCGCAAATAATTTATATAAATTTGCTAGGCAATGTAAATAATTATGAACTATGAACACAGTGTTATGAAAATATAATAAAAAGAGCATTGAAGGTCTAGTTTTAGAGAACAATGTGAGTTTTATCTTTTAACAATTCAAATATTTCTGCCTTGAAAAGCATAACAAAAACCTTAACTGAAACACAACCAAATATTAAAATTTAGTGATTTTATTCAAGATTCAAAATCTTACTACTGGGGGGATTTTCAGCCATTATGGAACTTTTGCTGATACAATTGGGTTGGGTGGTGAACTAGAGAGAGAAAAAATTGTCTTTAACAGAGAAAAATGTATATTTAGAAAATGATTGACAATGTTGCTAAAATCAACGAGTCTGAGTCCAGGACAATTCCGAGATCATTGGATCATGTTTCATGCTTGACGCTTCACCTAACTCCTGTAACTTTTGGTGTTCATAAACCAAAGATCAGCAGGAACACCAAAGGTTGGTGGCTAAAGGATTGTCTACATCCAAGGTTAGAAAATTAGGTTTGTGACTGCAGGTCAGATGGAAGGGTTCTGCTGACTCTCAAGATTGGTAGTCAGGATGGTAAGCCAATGGGCAGATGCAAGGTCGACAGGCATTGAAAAGCAAAAGCTTTTCCACAGCACTCAATTATGTACTGAGCAGGCCACAGCCCTGAAGCAATTACTTGCAACAGGATTGCAACCCAAGTAAAAATATTTCAGGCCACCCTACTTCTATCTCATTAAAGAAGTTTGCTGCTGATTTGCTTTGATTTGTTTTAGGTAAGGTCATGGGAGATTCCTAGATGCTAACTGACACACCACAGTGAATACTGGTCCAGCCACATTCACACAGAACCATAATTTGCACAATCGTCCAAATATTTTCTGCAAGATTTCAACACTAATCAACAATGAATATAACATTTTTCACGACTACCAAAACAGCTGTCACCAACACTACTAACATTCCCACCATTTCTGACACCATGATTGTCATGGCAGGTATCATCACAGCCTCCACTGTCACTGCTGTTTCCACCACACCCAGCACTCCCAAACAATCTTGGTTATCTTAATATGAACGCTTGCACAGGTCTATGTCAAATATGAAAAGTTAGAAACAAATCAGACTATTCTTCTGTATAAAAATCTAGTTAATTGCTATCTTTTCATTAGAATCAGCAAGGAAAAATAATAGACTTTTTTCAAATTGGGGAAAAACAAAAGAAAAATATTGTTCATACAGAATTTTATAACAATTTCATGATTAAACATTTACTATAGATGTTTTCAGTCAAACGTGTTGAAGATAACCTGAATTGGTTTTCTAGGACTGCCTTAACATTATAATTTCCAAAGTGTTCTTGTAGCCCAACTTATGGGGTGATTTATTAGAACAGGAATTTATTTTCTGACACTGTTGTAGATTAGGACTTTGAACTAAGGTATCTATAAGGTTATACTTTCTCTGATGTAGGAAAAAAGATTATTCTTCCTTGTTTCATCCAGCATCTGCTAGCTCCAGATATTCTTAGGTATCCCTTTGCTTATATAAACATTGTCACATAACTGTCCTTCTGGGTGGCTTCTATTAGTGTACATCTATTTCTTTTAAAAAGACATAAGACATATAGATGTAGTACTCACTTTACTCCAGTTTGACTTCAGATTAACCTGTTAATTTCTTCATGGGCCATAGTGCTAAAAAGGTATATAAAAACTCAGTTGTCAAGGTAAGCATGTCAACATAAATTTTAAAGGCCACAAGAATATTTAATTAACATTTTAATTGAAACAAAGTGTTAATTTTTAGCAGAGATAGCCTATAAGAAACAATACAGGGAGTTTTCTAGAAATTAAAAACCAAACAAAACTCCAAACCTCAAAATCAAATATAATGGCACTCCTAGGGATGCTGGTTACTGGAAAATATTTGAGTAAATTCAGTGGAATATTTTTTCTTGTAATGTCCTTTTCCCTTGAAAATGCTTATATCTAAGATACAAGAGATGTTTTTAACATTGCCTTGCAATGTTTACAATGTATCTATGATGATAAATTTGGTTATGGTGTCAGAAATAATAGTCTTTCTAAAATATTAAGTGGGACTTTGGGTCAAAATTAATACATTTTGACTGTCTCTTCTATAATTCACAAACCTCATTCCAAATATGACAGTAAAATAAATATATGTGCTAAAACTTTTACATTTATACAAGAAAAATAGGAATATTTATGACATGGTTAGGCACAACTGCTTTTTTAAAAATGATGAACAAAATACACATAAACTTTATATATGGTGATAAAGTAATGATAAAATGAATTTCATCAAGTTTGCCATTTTATGTTCATAAAAGAGTAAGGTTTAAAGAAAACTTCATATGTGATAATTGACTCCTATCTATAGTATATAGGAGCTATTATAATGTATAATAAACTATGGATAGCCTTGAGAAAAGAAGGCATTCTAGAACACTTCATTGGGCCCATGTGGAAACTGTGCATCGGTCAAGAGAGAGTTATGTGTACTGAACAAGACACTATTACATGGTTTAGAATACAGAAAGGTTTGCATCATGGTCTGTATTAGTTCAGATGAAGTTCATAAGTCCAATATTAGCCCAAATGTGCCATACCAATCTATAAACTCCTTTTCAGCCTAATGGAAAACCTGCAAGGGTGTTAAATGGAGGAAGATCACAGGTCATTGGGTGGATAGTCTTGTGGATCCAGTGATGGAAGCATATTAGCATAGGTCTCTACTTGGCTCCTCCAAGTGCCCATACCATCAGCATAGCTCCATGTGTGTAGTCAGCAGAAAGTCTCTCAGGGAGTTTATGTCCTGACTCCAACAAGCTATTTATCTCCTTAGTGCCTCCGATGCGGTCATCAAGCTGCAATCTCATTGACTGGCTTAACTCCACCTCTTCAATTTAAGCCTCAAACTCCACCATAGTTTATGCAATTACCACATGGTTTTGTCCTCTCACCATACATATTCAATAGGTATATTGGGAATATAGTTAAAGAAGCTGATGAGGTAGCATGCAGTATAAGGATAGGGAGGTTTATTAATAGCTTTCCATATACAGATGACATACTTTGCTTGCTTGAAATGAGGAAGATTTGAAGTACTTACTGAGGATGATAAACAATTGCAACATCTATTTTGAATCACAATTATATATAGTATATAATATTATATTATATATTATATTATATTATATATAACACAACATAATATACAACATATAGCATAGCATAATATAGCACATTATATAATATATAACATAATATATCTAATTCTCACAACTGGACCAATACATAGCATCATGATAAATGAGGAAAAGTTTGAATTGCCAAAGATTTATAAATTATCAGGAAAGCAGTAGTCAAAAAATCAAATGATTCATTGCATTGGTTAAATGTGCTGCAAAAGATCTCTTTAAAGTGAGTGAAAACATGGATGCCACTTTAAGAATTAAGCTGCTCCTCAGCCAAGCCATGCATTTTTTAATCATGTCATGTGCATGTGAAAGTTGAAAAGTTAATAAAGAAGTTCAAAGGAGAAGCGGTGCATTTGAAGGATGGTGCTCATGAGAAATGGTGGGAGTACCATGGGTGGCTCAAAGAACCAATACATCTGTTATGGAAGAAATACAACCAGAGGCTCCCTGGAAACATCGTGGGGATGAGAGACTTTATCTCATGTACTGTGGACATTTTATGAGAAGAAATCAGTCCCTTGAAAAGGACACCAGGCTCTGTAAAGCAGAGGGGCATTAAAAACAAACCAAGAAGTCCTTTGATGAGACTGAGGGACACAATAGTTGAACAAGGGTCTCATAATGGGGAAGATGGTGCAAGGTCAGGCAGGGTTTGGTTCTCTTGTACACATGGTCACTGTGAGTCAGAACTGGCTTGTTGGCACTAGGCCACAATCACAATTACAATTTAACTGTATACAATCAAACAATAAGAGCAGGAAGTTCAAAGAACATACATTCTTCCAAAAAAAGGTATACAAATGGCTAATACAACGCAAGCTGGCAGCCGCTGAGTAGATTCTGACACCTAGAGACCCCGTAGGGCAGGGTAGAATTGTCCTTGTGGGTTTAAGAAGCTTTATGGGAGTAGGAAACCTCGGCTTTCTCCTGAGGAGTAATTGGTGGTTTTGAACTCCTGACCTTGCAGCTAGCAGTCCAATGCAGAATCACTATGCCACCAGGTCTCCTTTAATAGCCAAAAAACACAGGTGTGGTCATTACATAATCTCTTGTCAACTTGATAAATAGTGTGACTGCATGGAATCTAGCTGGTCAATCGGGTCACACCCTGATGGTCCCTCTTTGTGGGTGTGGCCTTCTCATAAGGAGGGTCCTGGGAACACCATCCTGTCTCCATCTCTCTCTGTCTTCACCTTCCTGCCGTTCACTTAGAGAGCTGCTGAAGCCGCTCTAGCGACCTCTCAAAGCCTTGTGACACTTCCACCACCATTGGATCCACCAGACTCTGTACCCACAAGCCAGTGATGTCCCTGCATCCTTCATCATTTCATGTAGCTCCGTGAGGGATTTATAGCCTAGACTTATGGACTAGTATCAAACAGGGATTTTTATAAGGAATGCCTGGGATGTTTTCCTGATGCATAACTACTTCTAGATATAATTAACTTTACACATATATGTGTGTCCCTGGATTTGTTTCTCTAGTTACTGCAGTCTAGCACAACAAGTAAAAAGAAAGTCAACATTAATAGTGCAAGTTAAATTCAGAGGGCATCTCTTTCTGGCATATACTATATATCCTGTAGAATGACCAACATTAAAAAAGAAACGATTCTTACCGATTGTGGGTATGAGGCAAAAATTAAACTCTCATACCTGCTGGTAAGAGTTTAAAAATGGAATACCTTCCAACCGCTTATAGCAACTAATAGAAAAATTCACATATTATAAAGGAAATATAAAAAGAGCAAAATATAACATAAAAAGCAACATGAGTTAGTTGCAGATCACTTTAGTTTGTGAAATTCATACACGAAGGTAATATTTATACAATATAATTCCATTTTATGTAGTTTAATAATTTAACTGTAAAAACATCTGAGGATGCGTGTAAGATATCAATTTCAAATTAGCAAGTGACATTTTTGGAAGAAGAAAATAGTTTAGAACTTCATTGTCAGATGTGTTACATATGTTATAAAAAATCCCAGAATGTATTCAATGTGAATTGCAAATGCTAACCAATACAGAAATAATACCATAAGTGCATTTCGATAGCAATCCTCTATTATCGCTCTAGTACAATCTTAATATTTTATCTAATCTGGGGTCTTAGTGGTCCCTGCGAAGGGAGTGAGAGGTGGGTTTAGCTGAACTCCTCTTTATACAACCACCTTATTCCATTTCTCCCTCTTCTTTCTCCCACAAAATAAACTGAAATCAAACCTACTTCCATTGAGTCAATGGAGTCTCATAACCGCCCTATAGAAGGTTTCCAAGGGCATAAACTCATAACAGGAGCCTGAGGGGTAACGGGCAGCCAACCTGTACCTGAGGTTCCTCACAACAGAGCTCATTACTCGTTATCAAGAGATCACGCAGCAGGGAAAGAGCTAATACTAAGGGCTCAGTAGAAAGTAAATATTAAGAAAATAATGCTGGCAACATATGTACAAATATGCTTGATACAATTGATGTCTGGATTGTTTTAAGAACTGTATGAGCCCTGCCCCCTGAATAAAATGATTTTCACATTAAAAAAAAACAAACACAAAGACCTGTAATGTGTGTGTTGGTCAATTTTGCCACCAAACTGGGTATCAAATGTGCCAACTCCGAGGTTTCTCACGACCACCCAGAAAGAAACATTAAGAATGGAGTGTACCTTTTGGACCTCACGATAGTTACCTGCTAAATCTCCTCAATCTAAGAGACTGGAGAGAACAGCAGCGCAATGAGCAAGAAAGAGAAAGGCGGGATCATCTGAGAACGCTCGTGTGCATGCTTAGGAGACCTGCTTGTTGAGTGAATTGCAGATAAGCCCCTACCAGAGGAGCCAAATTTGTTAATCCAGGGAGATATGGTAGAGTTTAGTGTCCTCTGAGTATGTATCGGCATTTATCATCAATGCAAAAAGGGCTCTGTCACATTGCGTGAACAGAGCAGTGGTCAGGGGCCGAAGTGGCTGGACCAGACAGAGCCGGTACTGTAAGAATGGTGGGGGTAAAACAGCCGTCCTGACCAAACCTTTGAATACTGAGCACTTTGAAAACATCCTTACCGAACTCCATAGTCTTAAGTATTTCCTGTGAGTTTCACGTGGCCGGGGCTATTAATTGTGACACTCAGCAGGGGAGAGAGCGCCATGGGTCAGATAACGTGTGTCAGAGTTGGTAAAGAAGCTTGCCGGGTAGAGGCACATCTGACCTAGGCCCATAAGACTATACCTTGGGCTGATGTTGGTCTTTGTCCCCTTTTTCCCATTGTAGCGTCAGAGATCCACTGCTGCCTCCACGTTGTCCTTGACCATTACAGTTTCCTTTGTGCAGAGGAAAAGGAGCTAGAATAAAGGTAGTTGGTTGAGAAAGAAAAAAAATTATCTCCTTTATATTCTATGAAAAAATATATATGCATACATAAATTATATAATATTTCTGTTTATTTCTTCAACTAGTCAACTTGACTTTTCAATCATTTGTCTTTCTTGTTTCTCTTTGGTTTCTAAAATACATTTTATCTAAATAATTTTGTCATCTTTCACACCAAGAAATTATCCTCTTGTTTCAGTTTCCAAAAAACACTTAAATTTAGATTCAGGAAGTCTCAGTTCTTCATCTCTTTCCTCTTTGTGTGGCCTGTTTTGCTATCTTTTATGTTTAAAAATTGAGTTTATAAGTCTGTCTATTATTAGCATTCTAAGTAGCTTGCAATTCCCCAAGGAAGTTTTGTTAGATCAGGTTGACTAAAAGAAAACAAAAACAAATTCATTGACACTCATATATTTATATGACAGAACTTGACATCAGTAAATAATTGTGCATAAATAAAACATCCCAGCCAATTCCAGATGAAGTCCCTCAGTATGATATGAGCCAATAAGTCCAAAATTCAACCATAAATTGCCCCTTTAGACTCTTGCAGCACACGCAGTGATGCAGAATGCAGAAAGATCACCGGCGGGTGGGTGGGCAGTGCTGTAGATACAGTGGCAGAGGATGCAGCTCTAGGGCTCTGGCTTCCCTCAGTGTGGCTCCATGTGGCCTGTCCACAGGAATGTGAAGCAGAGAGAGAGCGTGCCCGCCTCCAGGGGAGAGAGATGCCGTTCCTAGAATACTCATGAGGAGGCCACCGTCCCAAGGAGGCATCAATCACGATGTGACCTGATTGACCCACTATCAAGTTGATATGAAATTATGTAACTGACAAATAAGGATTTCCACTTCCTCTTCCTGTTCCTAGCTGTGTTCTGCTCTTTCCACGCACTCTTCTAGGTAGCACAGGATGGCGTTTCATGCATCACAGCTTTCCCTGCATCAATTAGCACTCACTCTGCATTAGGTATTTCTAGCCTCTTGGTTTTCAGTTGCAACAGCACAATAAATTACTCAACTGTGCAATAAAGTGACTTGTAGCACCCTGTCTAGCATGAAAATACATCAAATACATGAATCATATCATGAAGCCATTCTGTTTTGATAGCAAATTCAAGCACTGTATGTTCCTCCTATTTTGCATAGCTTTTAAAAAGTGATACACTCTCTCAACTAATCCTAAATTTGTTTTGAAGTTAGAAATTTAAATTAAAAATGGGTTAAGTATAGGAAAGAAGTACATATGTTGAAAATAGATATAAGAAAATGGGGAATAAGCAATGAAAGTAGAAAATAAAGCATGGATTTCTTTAAAGAATAATAAACATTAAAGAGTTAAAATTTAAAAAAGAGAGAATAATAAACATTTATAAGTATTTATTAATGGTAACAAAGAAAAGGGAAACAAAACAATAACAATATAAGTAATAAAAGGAGAAACTTTCACAGAGTAAAATATCTCACAGGATAGTGAAAAAAGTTATATAAGCATATTTTTAAAATTACCTCAACATATTTCACAACAAAAAGGAAGTAAAAAATCCCTTGATAAAAGTGTTTTGCGACATTAGAAACATAGGAAATTCAAAACCACATCATCTATAAGAAAAAGTTTTGTATATTTATAAAAAATATTACCATACAAAAGGAAATTCTTGCCTCAAAAGTCTTCACCTGTGATAGGCTAGGTTGATGAGAGAAACAAAGACTCATATATATATAGGTGGTAGTTTTATGTCAAGAAGTTTTATATGAAGACCTCCCAGCTCATGAAGTCGGCAAATCTGATACTAGTCCATAAATCCCTCTTCAGACACACACAGTCAGATGCAATGATACAATAAGCAGGGAGATCACAGGCCGGTGGGTGGAAAGTCCCATGAATCCAGTGGAGGTGACTGCATTTCCAAGGCTCTGGCCAATTTCAGTGTGACTTTCCAGCAGAAAAGTGAAAGCAGAGAGTGAAGGGGAGGTTCCCAGGACTTGATGAGAAGGTCACATTGGCAAGATGGAACCATCAGGTCAGGTCCTGATAGATAGGTTAGACTCTGCCCTATACTATTATATCTTCCAGTTGACACAAAAGTATGTAACTCCCACCTCATCAACAAAACTCTCTAAAATACATACTGTGTATATAATTTTTCATAAAGCAAAAGTTAAAGGGATTACTTCTGAACTCATTTGATGACATTAGTAGAATAAACCCTCTTGGAGAAATGTGGCAAAGGCAGTAAAAGAAACAAAAATTTAAAAACTAGCTGCTCGTGAATATAGGTACAAAAAACTCTGAACAGATTTCTATCACATTTTAATAAGATCATGACCAACTGTGATTTATCCCAGTAAATTCATGGTCTAGACAAAATAAATAGCAAATATAATAATATCATCTCAATAAATACATAAATATATTTATATAACTACCTATATTAATTAAATGATACCTCTTAGCAAATTTCAAGTGGAAAGGAACTTCATGATGTACTACATAGAGTCTACAAAAGCATTTTTAGATAATCCCATAATGCAGGTGAAATAATGGTCACCCTACCACCCTTCTGTGCAAGCTCAACTGGAACTGGAGAGAAACATACTAAAACATCAAATGGCATTTGGTTTCTTTGTTTTTTTTATAACGTAGACAGTAAGTGAGATTATATATCAATATTACCCTTCTGTAATTTAGTCGGTGTTCATTAAAGTTACTGCAAATATAGTATTATGTGGAAAGGAATTCAACATGTTAGTAACAGTAATCTTTGATTGTTGCATAGTTCCCTTTTGAATTGTAAGAAGGACATACTAGAATCTCGTTCCAAATGCAAGGCAGCAAAGTGGTGCGTACTCATGTCACACTAGTTAATGAAATGAGTAACTGAATTGCAGGTACAAGGTCAACTAGAGAGGCAAGTGACTACTTTCCGCCCCTCCAGAAATTCTGTCAGCGCATTGTTGATTGACTACAGATTCAAGGATCCCAGACTCAATATTTGGAGCTGTAAATCGTCCTGAATGACACACACTTTGGAAGCAAGACATAAAAACAGGAATAAATCATGGTTGTCTCTACCTCCTGTGCTTTTATTAAAAGAAAACAGAAACAGACCAGGCATCAAGATGTATTCCTGACATGTGAGATCTTCCTGAATGCAAAGTTCCATCTCAGTACCTGTTTTCTGTGGAACTTGAATCTATTTTACCAAAGCACTGCATTAAAGATGCTGGTTGGTTTCGAACACCTAACTTAGAAAATGTCAACATTTCCAGGTGGTAGTAATAAGAGGAATATGTGGTGCTTTCTCTCCCACCACCATTCTGTTGCTATTTTTTTTGTTTCATGCTGTTGAGTAATTTTCACATGTAATGACCCACATAACAGGATAAAAAACGTTCCACCAAAGTGTTTTCTTACCTGGGGAGCAGATCACCCGGTTTCCCTCCTGAATTGGTGAGAAGGGTGTATATCTCTTACTTCTCCATCTCATTGGATGCTTAACGTCTTCATGTCTCTGGGTTCCTTGGCTTCTTCAATTAGCAAACTAGAAAGTAGAAGTTCCAGGTTGGAATGCACATGGAACCGAGAGAAAGAGAGACAGAGAGAGAGACAGAGAGAGAGAGAAACCAAAGGAAAGTATTTTCAATTTCAGGTCAATTGATTTTAGATGACAGAATTTTAAAGTTTTGCCTTGAAAGAATCATTTTAGTTAATAAAATTAGGCTATTTTTGGAGCCAGTGTCCACAAAAGGTTTTTCTTTATCTGAGACTGATCAGTCAAGTCATGGACTCTGGCCTGTATCTGCCAATAAAAGGTAACAAATACATCTTCAGAAAATGAAAACAAACAAACAAAAATGAAAACAAGCAGTTTTTCAATTGTATGCACAGCCCATCTTGTACTACCTTGGGAATGCACGTGAGTGCACATGTAATGAAAGTGAGGGGCAGTATTGTTCATGAAAATCATGTCAATCTCTGCTGCAATGCTTTTTGCATTTTATTTGTTCCTAAAAATGGTAAATGATAAACTGTACACTCAGATCTTTGTAGAAAAAAATAAACCTTCATATTTAATAACTTCATATCTACTTAATTTAAAGTCAAATTATTTCCATATAACAAAGACATGTGGTCTTTTAAAATTCAATGTGAAATGTGCAATGATTTCGCTATAATTGTACTAAAAGGGTGATTGCTAATTATGGGCATGAAACTTTAAACCTGAATGATAATTATTTCAGTGTTATAAATAGCTTCATCTCAATGTTTTAATAATATGGGATCTTTGGAAAAAGGGTGTCATTCTGGAATATTTGAATATTCTCTAAACTCCCCTAAGTGCACATTCAGGACAAGAAAAATATCTATATATTCCATAAAGATAACTGTGCATTATTGACCAGGAACTTTGCTGATATCTATTGTCCAGAAAGAAAAAGTGCAAGAAAAAATATGAAATCAATATACAAAATCAATATATTGATGGTCAGAGAAAGACTTCTCAATATTTTGATTTCACCACCAACCCCACATGTACTTTTGAATTCTGTATCAAGACTACTTATTCATGCCAGAACAATCAACTACAGAGGGGTTACCCACTAATTTTGATAACAATGTGTACATATTTTCCATAAACCAGTGGCAAAATTTAACAAATTTAATATTTTACTAAGATTTAATTATTCGAATCAAAGTCATCATGCATGAAGAATATAGAGTGCCCTTAAAAACTATAGGAAAAAGAGGAAAAACTGGAAAGGAAGAAATGAAATACAGTTACTGAACAGGAGAATTCAGATGGTGGCTTGAGAAGACAAAGTAAACTATTGGCCATGAAATTTGTAAAGATCTGGAATTAAAAAACCCAAAGAGAAGATGGTGCTCAGCATTTCTCAGGCCCGAAAGAATGTGAGAAATAACAACAAAACTGACACGGCAAAATGCAGCATATCCCACTGCTTTCAGCAAAATTTCAGGGGTCGATCCCTTGGAAGTAGAAAGCCTATTCATCCGAGATTGTTTCTAGTCTGGAAGTGCCAATGGTACCTGGTCAGTCGTAGTGGTAACTGAAATAGCAGTGGCATTTTTTCCACCATGCCACCAATTTCTAGAAGGCTGGTGGCTAGGGCAAAAAAATAAGAATGCATTCAGCATATCTCAAGCTGAAAGAACTAAAAACATTCAAGCCTCAAGTTACACTACAGAAAGATTCTATGGGTAAAATATTGAGTGTTCCAGGCTCATCAAAAGAAGATTACAGGAATATATAACATCTTTGTAACGAAGATGTTCAATTATTATACGAGGCAGCATTTGAACAGACTGGAGGTGTAGAAAGAAGAAACGCATGCTAAATTGAAAGCCTTAGTGAAAAACAACAGTCCAGGAATTGATGCAATATCAACTGAAATATTTCAGTAAGTGGATGAAACATTAGAAGCACTCGCTCATGGCAAGAAATTGGGACTACAGGTACTTGGCCAAGCAATTTGAAGAAATGCATGTTTAGCCCTAATCCACAGAAAGGTGACCAAGTGCATAAATTAATCATGTTTTGTTGAATATGCAAAGGTATTTAACTGTGACCACCATAACAAATTATGAGTGACATTGAGAAGAATGAAAATTCCAGAATTCTTAATTGATTTAAATTGATATCAACTGGAAAGTTGATATAGTTCAAGAATCCGTCATCTAAAAATAAACCCAAGGGAATATTGCATCATATAAAACAAAAAAGAGATGTCTTTTCACCATACCTATTCAATCTTTTTGTCAGACACATAATCTGAGAAGCGAGACTATACAAAGAACACAGCATCAGGATTGGAAGAAGATTTATTAACAACTGGAAATATGCAAAGAATATAAGTTTGCTTCCTGAAATGGAGAACTTGGAACACTTAGTGATACAATTGCAATCTTTGTAACTGTCTGATTGGTCTGCAAATTCCATTAGTTGGGGAAAATGGTTACCTAAGAGTACTCAAGAATGGAACCCTGAAGATTAGAGGGGAAAGAACCTCTTCCTCAGCG
>PVJH01040413.1:0-15714 GCA_004026705.1 Nesogale talazaci
CACATGTATGGATATAAGGGAAAGGTTCATATACAAGAGGAATGGAACATTGAGGAAACATCCCAACCCAGTCCTGTCCAAGGTCACAAGTCCGTTATTAGCCCATAGGTCCGAGATCCATCTATAAAGTCTCCTTTCAACTTATGAAACCTAGGCAAGGACAGTCATAGGCCAGCGGGTGTAGAGTCTTGTGTGTCCGGTGGCAGTAGAAGTGGAAGAGGCATCTCTGTGCTTGCAGGGGTCTCCCCATGGCCTCCCAAGCATCTCAGCGCTGGCAGGAGTCTCCACGTGGCTTCTCTGGCCCCAGAGGTTTGACTCTTATCAGGGCAAACCCATGTGGCCTCTCCTCCGGCTCCTCCATTCTCCAGGAATCATGATCGATCAGCATGCTGTCATCTCGTCTTGTCAATAGTTCGTCGTCTCGGAGACTCAATCAAGTCTCTTACCTCCAGTTGGGAAATACCGCGAGATTTCCAAGCATTCTCCGGAGAAAGCCACGCCCACACAGAGGCCTCATTGGCTATCTCCAGACTGACAGGCTAGACTCCACCCCTACGCTCCCCATCATGACATTGACATCAAGTACATGACCGCCACACGGGGTCACTGGGAGTCTGAGCTGACACGAAAAGGCAATCTCACAGTTGCTGTGAAGCACACAGCCGCCAACGGCCCATGCCACTCCAGAGCCCGGTCCTTTCCGCCCCACCGTGCCCCGGCACCAGGCCAGTCTGTCTCCTGTCACTGCCTCTCTGCAGGGGAAATTCAAAACCAAACTCACTGCCATAGAGTGAATGCTGACACATAACCCACCCCACCCACCCCCTGGGACAGGGAGGAGCTGCTTCCTGTGGGTTTTCCAGGCTGCCACTCTTGACGGGAGCAGAGAGCTCCATTTTTCTCCCTCGGAGCGGCTGGTGGTTTCCCACTGCCGAACTGGCCGTGAGTAACCACTGTGTTGCCAGGGACTCTTCCCCCAGGAAGGGCTGGCTTTTCGGCCAGGATTTCAATCCCACAGGAGCACTGCTGTCCTCCCCCAGGAAGCGCCGAACAAGTGACAGCTGTGATGTCTATGAATTTAAGATCAAAGGAATGCCTGGACGATTACATCCAGCTGGCGCAGGCACTACATAGACCAGCTGGCCCCACCCCGAATGTTTAGACACAATAGGAAAAGGGGCTGAGCTCCGGGGGTGTAGTGGTTGTGCGTGGGACTGCGGCCCACTGGAATGGAGGTTCAATTCCAGCAGCGACTCCCCAGGAGCAAAAGCTGGGCCTCCTACTCCCACCACCAGAGGGCAGTGATGCCCAAACAACAACAACAACAACAACAACAACAACAACAAAAAGATAGGAAAAGGGTAGGTGTCCACAGAAAGTCAATGGGTGTCCACAGTGGGAGAAAAAAGCACAAAACGCAAATCCATCGACAAGGTCAGGCTCACTGCTGTGACAGCCTGTGGCCCTTTGTCACTGTCTGCAGTCACTCTTGGAGATCACCCCTGGGACGGTCACCTATTCTGGTGTCAATTTGAGGATGAAGAGTGTAGGGGTGGAGTCGAGCCTGTCCATCTGGAGACAGCCAATGAGACCTCTGTGTGGGCGTGGCCTTCTCCTGAGAATTCTGGGAAAACCGGCCATATTTCCCCCTTGGAGGTGAGCGATTCACTACTCCCTCCCTTGGAGACGCTCTACAGACAAGACACAAGGCTGACTCCCTGGGAGACATGGCAGCTGACAAGATACAAGGCGGCATGCTGACAGACCCTGAGTCCTGGAAACTGGAGGAGCCACGGGGAAACCTCTGCCAGCGCTGAGATGCTTCTACCGCCACTGGACACACAAGACTCTGCGCCCCTTGGCCTGTGAGTGTCCTGATGTTATTGCATGTGCTTCAGGCATCTGGAGAGGACTTATGGATTGGTATAGGACATATGGACTTATGACCATGATATCAGACTTAGGACCTTGGGCTGGACTGGGCTGGGATGTTTTCTTAATGTACAGTTGCTCTTGTACATAAACCTCTTTCTTATTGACATATGAGTGTTTATGAATTTGCTTCTCTAGTCTACCCGGACTCACACAACCTCTGAGCCATGAAAAAGGGAACCCTTACACGTGCCTCAGAACCATCAGCTCTATGAGACCAAGGACACGACTTGCCCCAAAGCAAGACAGGAAACAAACCAACAAACGGTCCGAGTTTACTTCTAGGAGTAGAAAGTCTCATCTTTCCTCTGGGAGCAGCCGGTGGTTTTGAACTGCTGGCCTTGTGGTTACCCAAGTAACGGGTAATCAGCGATGTCAGGAAGGGGGCTGGGAAAGGGCACAAACAGGTATGGGAAGCACAGAGAGGAAATGGGGGAAATGCTGACACACAGCGGGCATTGCATCCAGCGGCACAGGACAATCCGTGTAGTTGCTGAAGGGGCAATGGGTGTGCTTTACAAACGTCCACCCACACCGTGATAAAACCTGCACTTGAAGACACACAGGATTGTGCGGGGTGTGTCCCTAAAGGCATGCCGCCGGGGGAAGGAATAACGTACCGTCAAGCAAGGTTGCAAAAGGGGTGTGAGAGAAAATGACACATCAATGAGAACACACACGATTAATTGGAAGAGGACAAATACAGCAGCAGTGCCGTGCATACGGATGCCTTCGATTTGCCCGCAAAGTCCAAGAGACTCTTGGATTGAGTAAAAAAAAAAGAAAGAAAAAGTCAAAGTGTATGCTGTCTCATAAGAGAGAGCAAAAACAAATAAGACAGAGAGATTGGAAACGGAACAAGCTAGGGGGGAAAGTAAACCAGGCAAATGCTAGCAGAAGGAAAGCAAGGGGAAAATAATCTCACGCTTTGACCAACGGACTTGAAGGCAAATAGCACGGGTATTATTAGACCAGAGGAAGAGGAATTTCTCATATTGATAAAATGTTCACTCTCCAGACAAACTGAACGCCTGCTAACTAACATCGGACTGAAACGCAGAAGGCTGCAATAGACAAACTGCAAAGATAAAGCCACACACCCGCCGCGTTGTGGGAAACGGCCGACTTGTTCAAAATCTACCCAGCAAGCCGTCAAAAACAACAGACCAGTCAAGGCAATAGAGAATTTGGATGCTGTAATCAACAAGCGTTAGAAAATCAATAAACATACAGATAAGTGCCCTTTTCCACACACGAGGTGTTTCCCAAAATTGGCCTTCCCTGAAACACATTTTTTCCTTTAAACGCTCCTTCTCCCTCATTCCTGCAGGTCTCAGACATTTATTTCCTCTTCCTCTTCCTCTCTTCTCTCTCCCTGTCAACCACCCGCTTCTTCTCTTCCCAGGTCACCTCATTATCCGAGTGACTATAGCCTTCTAGGTCTTTCTTTGTGCTCAGAAAACCAGACCCTGAGAGAGCAGACGTATGTAAATTGCCCTCCCTCTTGCTTCTCTAAAGGCTGAGCTGCAGTTCATTACTGCCTCTGCACTGTGCAAACACGGGACCCGAAGTCCCCCGGAGTCTGCGGAGAGACGCTCAAGTTCTCCTTTTCTTTCCTTCGCTTTATTGAGAATGAACCCGTCGTCCAATCCAATAGTGCCCTCCTGTAAAGCAGGGGTAGGCAATCAGGCCCACAATCAACTTTGGAATCAGGTTCTCCTTTGGAAATGGCTGCACAATCCTCTGTGCTGCTTTGAACAGGGAGTCTGGCCGTATTGGAGGAGTTTGCCCTTTCTTTACCTGGTGGCGTAGTGGTCACAGGCGGGCTGTGATCCCGAAGGACAGCGGTTTGAAACCACCAGCCCCTCTGAGGGGGAAAGACGGGGTTTTCTACTCGAATGCAGAGTTCAAGCCTCAGAAACTCCCAGAAGCGGATCCAGCCTGTCCCAAAGGCTCAGTGCGAGTCACGTGCGCCGTCAGTTGTGGGCCGGTTTGCTGTGGGCTGACTTTGATGTCCCGTCCTGCCCCCACTCCACGTACGCGGTCCCCGTGCTCAGCCGCAAACACTCCCTGCGTGTGGCTGCCTGTGTGCGGCTGCTTTTCTCTGCGTGCCACCACGGCCCCCGCGTGGGAGGGCTGGGCCGATGGGCACCAGGGCTGTTCCATGATGCCTGCTCGTTGCCAGATGGCTCTCCAACAGGGTCAGAAATGCTGGCGCGCTGTGGCGGGGAGAGCCGGCCGCCGCCTGCAGTAGGTGTCACCCCCGTCCCAGTCTGCTAGTCTGATGTGAGGCGAGTGATAGCTCATTGTTATTTAATTTGCATTTCCCTGACTCTTGGGAGACTGAACATCTTTTTTGTACGTTTATTTGCCGTGCGAATGTGTTCTTCTACGAACTGTCTAATCATAGCTGTTGGGCATGTTTATTCCGATGCTAATTTCCGAAAGTGCACGCGCTCTCTCTCTGATCACAGACGCATGTGTATATATGCACATGGCAATATGTTTGTAGACCGAGTGACATACTGGGGAGCCTGGGGGCGTAGTGGTTATGCATTGGACAGCGGACCCCAGAGTAAGCGGTTTGAGCCCACCTGCCACGCCGAGGGAGAACGGCGAGGTTTTCGACTCCAGCAGAATGGCCAGGCTCAGGAACTCAGAGGCAGTTCCCCTCTGCCCGGTAGGGTCACAACGAGTCAGAGTGGCCTCCACGGCAGTGAGCGTGGTTTGGGTTGGGTGGTATCGTGGGCAGCGCCGGGCACTGCCGCCAGTCTCTCCACGGGAGAAGGAGGAGACGTTCTGCTCCTCTATTGAGTGCCGGTCTCAGAATGCCACAGGGCCATTTCTACTCTGTCCTGATGGGTTGCTGTGAGTTCAGAGCAATGAGTTTGGAACTAATCTTCGCCATAAGCCTTGGGCCGCTCATCTCAAGGTTAGCAGTTCAAATCCACCAGACATACTATGAGAGAAAGCTGAGGCTGCCTGCTCCTGTACAGAGTCACAGTCTAAGAAACCCTCTGTGGGGTAAGTTGGACTCAACTGGATGGCGGTGAGGCTTTGAGTTTTTATTTCTTTACGGGTGGTGCCATTGACCAGCACCAAGGTCAGCAGCTTCCCTGAGGCAAAGACCAGGCTTTCTCCTGGCTCCGAAATCCCAGAGGGCTGTTCTAGTCTGCGTGTTGGTCTCTCTGAATCTGAAGCCCACTTGAAGCTAGGGGGGCATTTTGTTTGGCTTTTCTTGTGCCATTATTTAAGCCGATGTAGCTTCCGCTGGGAGCCCTGGGGGTGCGGCGGATCCTTCTTGGCCTGTGGTCCCCATGGTTGACAGTTGGAAACCACCAACCGCTCCACGGAGAAAGACTGGGCTGTCGACTCTCTGGGAAAGGTTGCCGTCTGCAAAGCCCAGATCACGGCGCAGAGTCAGCACCGATGCGAGGGAGTGGGTGAGGCCTTCCTCTGAGCGAACTAACCCCACTGAGTCCCACATTTGCCACGCATGTTCGTCATTAGGAATAGTCTACAATCCAATGCTGATTCCTCCCCCCTCCAGATCAGTAGCGAAGAGCGAATTCTGGATATCCGCGTCGGCAGGGTTCTTAGTGGCGGGAGCGACCTTGCTGCTTGTCTGTTAGACGATGGTTGGTTGGGGTGACAATGGTGAGGCTGAGTGCCTCGTGGCCCGTGAGACGGTCTATAACATGTTTGGCTGTTTAGCAAAGGGTGACCTTGCCTTTCCTCTGAGGACTGTGGGGGTCCTCCCTGGCTGCCCTCACCCTTCCATTCAAATTCAGCGCCTGGATCCTTTCTGAGCCGAGCAGTCTCAGAAGGGCTGGCAGAGCAGCTTTCTGCTTTGGGACCCAGCGAGCCTGGGACCAGAGGCACAGAGCCCAGGCACCCGTAGAATCCTAAGAACGCCCGATATGTGGAGAGCCCAGGGCTGCTCAGGTGGGGGTTGGGGGAGGCACTGCCCCTGCCCATGAGATTGTGTCTGGGGCTCAGGCTCAGGGGGTGTCAGTAAGTGTGCAGAATCTTCTCTTCCCTCGACGATGCTTGGGAAATGCCAGCCTTTGCAGCCGAGGAGACTGGAGAGGGGGAGGGGGGCTGTGGAGGGTCCCCTGGGAATGCAGCACCTACCAGCTGTGCCTCGCAGACTCAGAAAAACCAACACTGCTGTCCCTTCCCAGATTCAAGCCCCTGCCCTGCTGCAGACCCCCTGGAGCCAGGCAAGGACAAGACTCCCCCCACCTGGGGATTCTAGAAATGAGGATGAGAAAGGACTGGGGCATCTGTCTGCTAGAGAATGGCAGCAGGAAACTGGCAGGAGGTCAGAGAGGGTGACCTGAGCACAAAGCACCAGAGAGGTGACAATCACAGACAGACACACAGACACACACACAGACACACACACACACACACACACACACTCTTTTTCTGGATCTCAGGACAATCTCATTCCAGACTCTCAGGGGCTGACCCCACGTGGAGGATGCTCTCTGCTGATGTCTGACCTGAAACAGCTCCCGAGCCCACTGGGCTGGGCCGTGGGCCCAGTCGTTCCATCAAACACAGAGCGAGGCATTGCCGGCCGGCCTTCCACAGCGCTGGTTCAGAGCTGCCACTTGCTGGCTCCGAGGTGAGGAGGGTATTCCTAGGGTCACAGGGAGGCAATCAGTGGACAGGTCTATGAACAGCAATGGGGGTTTCCTAGAGAAGGAACTCTGCCTAAATATTTTAGGGCTGACTCCTGCCTGCATTCCCAGCCTGCTGAATCCTTAAAATAACTAAGATTTGGGCTGAGCCCCAGTGGCCTAGAGGTTGAGTGCGGGACTGCGGCGCACTGGCTTGGCGGTTCAAATCCAGCAGCAGCAAGGCTGGGTAGCTCCCATGACCACCAGAGGGTAGTGACGCCCCCCCACAAAAAAACAGAAACAAAAAAACCAAAAAAATAACTAAGATTTACATATGTGTGTGTTTATGAGACATATAGCTATACACATAGGCACACACATGTATTTATAGATACAAGTGTGTGTCTATCTTATAGGTAGATATATATACATGTAAATTATATGAAGAGGTACCCAATTAAACTGGATGTTTTCCCCCCAAGCTATATATTTACTTATTTTTTTGGGCATCACTGCCCTCAGGTGGTAGGAGTAGGAGGCCCAGTCTTTGCTCGTGGAGCTGGAATCGAACCTCCATCCCAGTGGGCCGCAGTCCCATGCACAACCACTACGCCACCGGGGCTCAGCCTCCAAGCTATATATTTATTATTTTTTTTCTTTTTCTTTTTTTGGGGGGGGGGCATCATGGCTCACTGGTAGTGGGAATAGGAGGCCCAGCCTTGCTTCTGGATTTGAACCTCCAACCCAGTGGGCCGCAGTCCCGCGCACCACCACTACGCCACTGGGGCTCAGCCCATTCATTATTATTTTTACAAAACAACCTTATCACCTTCCACATCCTCTCCATGACAATCTATTTGTCAAATCTGCGATTCCCTTCTTGGAAACATTTTTCAAACTCATCTGTTTGGATGGCTGACAGCACCTCCCTCGCTTTTCCCCCTTTGCTTTTCTCCTACATTGTCAAATCGCTGTCCTTTCCTGTCCCTCTTCACTGTTGGAAACAAAAGGAAGGCGCCCGGAAGTCAGGTGAGTCAGGTGTGTGGGGCAGGGGAGGCGTCCTGGGTTTTGGCCCAGACTGGCGCACTGAGATGTCTGTGTGAGCAGGTGCGTCGTCATGGCAGCAAAACCAGTCCCCCCTGCCTTTTTTGTTGGGCGCTGTGACACAATCTTTTCAGAACCTCTAAGTAGAAAGTTTGATTAACAGTCTGACCTGGTGGAACGAACTCCAAATGTGCTACAAGCTAACACTTTCAACTCTTCGGGAAGTTGACGGACATCCAGAGTGAGGTTTATCATCAATCAATATTTTGTCTTTTTTGAATCCAGAGAACCACTTGCACGCTTGTGCTTTTCCCCACGGCACTGTCCTTGTCAGCGGTGTTCAACATCACAGCCGTTTCTGCAGCATTTTTTCCGGAGCGGGAAACAAAATTTCACAGCCGCATCCTGCTCTCTGAAATTGGTCTTCACAAAAACCCAGGTGTGAGCGAAACGGCTTTGACGCAAAAATTCACTGTGACCAGAGAGAACCTTCTTAGGCGACACCACGGGATGCAGTCACTCAGAGCAAGTTGCTCTGTGCTCATCTAGTGGGGAAGAGGTACTGAAAAACTCCACTCAATAGATATTTCTTCTGTTTTTTGGTGGACTTCCCCATCCCCCACCCCCACATAAACACGCCATATTTTTTTTTTTTTTTTTTTTTTAGGCATCACTGCCCTGGTGGTGGGAGTAGGAGGCTCAGCCTTTGCTCATGTGAGCAGGAATTGAACCTCCGTCCCAGTGGGTCGCAGTCCCGCGCACAGCCACTACGCCACCAGGGCTCAGCCCGATATTTTTTGAACCATAAGACGGACTCAGTTTTTAGAGCAGGAAAACAAGAAAAAAATTCTGAACCAATGTTCTGGGGCTCTACACCTTTGGACCACAAGACGCACCCTTGTTTCCCCTCACTTTGGGAGGAAAAACGCATCTCATGGCCCCCAAAATGTGGTATATACCCTCATGGTGCTGTGCGGTAGCCATTAGGCCCATAAACACAAAGGCTGCAGTTGATTCAAAGCCATGAGACAGGCAACCAAATGCAGCTGCTCTGTGGGAGAAAGAGGAGGCTGACGCTGCTTCAGAAACCCTATATGCGGCCACTCTCAGTTGGAAGTAGTGCAATTTGGTCTATATGGAGCAACGAAACTTTTCAAAGAATGCAAAAATGGCGTGATATATTTATTCTAATTTTAAAATGCCGCGGGACATTGTCAAATTGTTAAAAAGCGGCATCGAGTGGAACTCTGGGATTCAGGTTTTGCAGGTGGGGCTGCTCGGATCAGAGACAGGCTATCTTCTTGGGGACAGTTGAGGTTGGACCCTCGCCAAATTCCAGGAGTGCGGGGACCTGTGGGTCTCCAGCTTCACGTGTGGGACGTGTCGTTTCCGGAGTCGCCTTCCCTTTGGGAAGGGTGTCTGTCAAGCTTTTGCTTGGTCAACATCTCTTCCCTTAAGGAGCTTTAAAACACTTGCTCCGCCTCTGCCCCCATGAAAGTATAAATGTCAGACACATTGCTGACAGACGTATGTGACTTCCAGGAGTGCCATAAAGCGTAAGGTCATCCGTGAGATAATATTGGCCCCCAATAATCGAGGTTGATCTTGACTAAGAATGGGCGGTATACCTTTCCATGAGAAAAACCCATGACAGGAGGCAGGTGAAGCATGGTGTCGGAAGTAAAATCGAGAGCATTCCGATTTGATTCGTTGGTGGAAATGCAGCCGCGGGAGTTGATGTCCACATAACTCGCCATAACACAGACGGCAGAATCGTCTCCCCCAGACAAGGCCTTCCTGTGGGTGCATGAGCAAGAGCCGGCCTGCAGAGATGGACGGCTGTCTTACATGTGAGGCTGGAGCCCTCTGCTGATCGTTCGGGGAACACCCTCCCGGAAATGCAGCTTGGCCCAATTTCCCAGCGAGGGCTGAGCGCTGGTGCCAGGAGTTGGTGCGGATCCATGGCGGCCCTGTGCACAACAGAACGGTCTTGGGCCCTCCTCACCGCACATTCCCACGCCCGAGGCCCTGGTTGCAGCCGCGACGCCAAACCATATCGTTGGGGCCTTACCTCTTTGTTGCTGCTCTTCCATGTCACCAAGCATAAGGCCCTTCTCCAGGAACTGGGCTCTCCTGACCACGTGTCCACACTATGTAAGACAAAGTCTGGCCATTCTGGCCTCTAAGGAGTACTCTGGCCACATTTCTTCTGAGACAGACTGGCTTGTCCAATATTCTTCTCCAGCACCCCCATTCCAACGCCTCGGTTCATCTTCTGTCTTCCGTATCCGCTGCCCACCTCTCACATGCACACGAGGCTGTGGAGACTACCCTGGCTTGGGTCAGGAGTCCTTTATTCCTCAAAGTAGCATCCCTGCTCTTCAATACCCTAACGTGGTCCCAGGCAGCCTATCCACCTAATGCAACTCGTCTTTTCCTGCAAAATGGGGCTTTCTACTCCTGTCGGAAACAAAGGAGCCTTCGGTTGCCGTGGTTGCGCATTGGGCTGTGATCCCGTGGTCGGCAGTTCGAAAGCACCAGCACCTCTGCGGAGAAAGACTGGGCTTTCCGCTCCCGGCCGTCCTCAGGGAGTCACTGGGAGTCGGCATCTGGGGTTGACTCCTGTCAGGAGCCATCGCCTCCTGGGAATGAGGCTGTGTCTGGGTTTGGAGCTCGGCGAGGCTCAGTCGCTGGGTCCCGGGCACCGCGTGGTGAGTGGCAGAACCGCGTGGCAGGTTCGTGTGGCCTGGTTCTCAGGCTTGGGCTCTCTGCCTCTGATGTGCCTGACTGAAAGGCACATTCCCCCTTCTGACTGAGAAAGGTAAAGAGTGGGGGGGCTGGGGGGGAGGGAGCTTGTGGAAGGCGCAGGGCTTTTGGAGGAACTTCTCACCTGGTGGCTTTCCTTTTCTCTAGGACAGCGATTCCAACCGAACCTCTCATACAGTTCCTCATGTAGTGACGCGCCCCCCCCCCCCACCCGCAAATGTACCATTATTTCCATTGCTACTTCATCATTGTCATTTTGGCACTGCAATGCATCAGACCCCCTGTGAAAGGGTTCTTCGATCCCCCCCCAAAGGGGTCGTGACCCACAGGTTGAGAACCACTGCTCTAGGAAGAGGACGTGGGTGAGGTGAGAAGCCGGATCGACTGGGACACATCTTGCCAGGTTAGCTCTCTGCAAAGGGCCGCGTCTGCACTGACAACAAGCCACTCTGGGACATGGCATGACTCACGACAAAGCTGTGTCCGACGGAACCTTCGTAAAGTCAGCACCGGAGGGACAAGGGAACGCCAAGTATTTTCCAGGAATAGAGAGCGACGAGGCGCGGTCAGACCACAGCGTTGAAGAAGAAAACCCCGGAAGACCTGGAAACACCAGGCCTCCCGCTCCGGCTCTCAGCATCTTCGGTGTGCGACACAGCTTATCAAAGCCTGAGGGTCGCATCCGTTTGCCAAGTTTTACGGCCGTGACCATGTCCTGCCGCTCTTCGTGAGGCCCAGCTGCTGCCCGAACCCTCTTTAAAGTGTCACCTGGAGGACTAAGATCACACCCAAAGGCATGTTCTAACAGTCTCCCGTGCATGTGGAAGCCGGGCCGTGCACCAGGAAGCCCCCAGAAGACCACCCACACAGTGGGACCTTCTGCCAATCTCTTTCTGAAAAGTTAAACATGCCACATGTAGAAACGCACATGGGGGATGGAAAACTATTTTTAAAAAGTGAGTATCTGTGTACCCACAACCTCTTTAAGCAAGCAAACGCTTCTATTGACCTGTTCCCAAACCCCAAACCGGAGTCCATCCATCTTCCGTCCAGAGTCCTCTGCTGCCCTCCATGCTGTGTTTGCTACTCACTGGCTTCCCTTTAACCGCTCCTATGTGTATGAGGAACAGCGAACTGGTTGACTGGTCTTCGCTTTTCAATTTTACATTCGCGAAATCATTCTGTGTGTTTATTTTCTCCTTCATTCACCCCGCGGGATGCTTGTAAGGCAGATTTGTGTCGCTGCGTGTGACACAAAAGAAACCTGACCACCGCCTGTTCCATCCACTCCGGCTCTCAGCACCCTGTAAAGCAGCAGTTCTGAACGTGTGGGTTGCGACCCCTTTGAGATTCGAACGACCCTTTCACAGGGGCCGCCTGAGACCATCGGAAAGCACATATTTCTGATGGTCTGAGAAACCAAGACATGAGCCTCTATCCATCTTCAGGTGTGAAGGGTGTGACCCAGGCTACACCACGCTTCAGGACAAAATTCCATTGATTTGTCATTAGAAATAAAGATTTCACAATCTAGAATGGCATCTTGTTTTTGTGATTCATCACTCTGCTGTCATGATGTTCAATCTGTAGCCATGAAAATATATCCTGCCTATCAGATATTTATATGACGATTCATAACACTTGCAAAATGTCAGTGATGAAATAGCATGGAAACAAGGGCCTGATTGGAAGTTCCCACCACACGAAGAACTCTATGAAAGGGCTGCGGCGGCATGAGGAGGGTTGGGAACCACTGGTGCAGAAGGGAGTGAAGTGCTGCCCCTCTCCCTGGGAGCAGGCAGCCTCAGCTTTCTATCAGAGCGGCTGATGGCTTTGAACTTCCAACCTTGTGGCTAGCAGCCCTGTGCCAACCCACAGCCTGACCAGCCAACTCATGTTCACTGGCATCTAGGATTAGTAGGATTCAGCTGCACCAGCACTTATTTATGTAGTGTCATATAATTAAAGGGCATGGGGCCATTTAAAAATGGCTGCCATAAAAACAAACGTGTTGGGCTGAGCCTCGGTGGCATAGTTGTTGTGCGTGGGACTGCAGACTACTGGGATGGAGGTTCAATTCCAGCTCCATGGAGCAAAGGCTGGGCCTCCTACTCCCACCACCAGATAGCAGTGATGCCCCCCCCAAAAAAAGTGTGAACATTTTTGTACACGTGTGTGGGTGTGGCTGTGTCACGTCCGCGGGGGCAGTGCTTCCAGTGGTGGGTGACGCTCCTGATGTCCTGCACGAGACTCGTCATCTTGTCCTTCCCATGGCACATTGAGGGGCACCCGGCATTGGGGGCCCTCCCCACTCCTCACTGTCTGAAGCTCACTGAGTCACAGTGACAACCCCAGAGGTCCTCCGACTCTTTGAGAGCCTTTGTTGAGAACTATTGTGTGAGGTGATTGATGAGGCATTTATTTTTTTTAAATCCCATGATCCTTTTCACTCTCCCACTGGGTACATCAGTGGTGGCATGGTTGGTGGGCTGTGGGTTGTTGGATGGGTTGGTTTTCACTTGTGCTTGTTCTGATTCAGGGACCCAGTTGGTGCCTGCTCTTCCCTCACTGGAAAACTCTCCGAGAGCCGCAGGGCTCGCTCCACCCTCTGTCTAAGTCAGGCTCCTTCCAATCACCAACCACCCGAGACGGGACAGGCAGCACCTGCCCCAAACCGCTGCTCTAAGGCCGAAGAAGCCAGAAAGGACACAAGGCAATGGTGAACCCAGGGAGGGGATGGGAGGGCTGCGAGAATGTCACGGAACAAAAGGCACACAGGCCACTCAATGGAGAATGAATTTGCTCTGTTTCCCAAACCACAAGAAAATGGGGTTTGATTTCTTTTATTCTTTTTTTTGGAGGGGGGCATCACTGCTCTTCGGTGGTGGGAGTAGGAGGCCCAGCCCCACTGCTGGAATTGAACCTCCGTCCCAGTGGGCCGCAGTCACCGTGCACAACCACTATGCCACCGGGGCTCAGCCCTTGATTTCTTTTTTAAAAGGTTCTGTAGAAGAAAATAGCAAGGCCTGTGTGTCTGTGGGTAGGGAAGCAGAGGGGAACGAAAACGGACCATTTGCTGATCCTTTCTGGAGCTGGGTGAACAAGATATGAGACATTGTCTTGTTTGCAATAATAACACAATGGTACGTTATTTGTCTTACCTGGATATTCCCATAACAAAGCATTCGAAGGCAAACACACAGCGGTTCTGAAAACAAGTTAACCCTCGGAGGTCTAAGGAGGCATGACAGGGAGCCCTGGTGGCACTGTGGGTTTGTGTCGGACTGCTCATCCCCAGGGTCAGCAGTTCTAGACCATCAGCCGCTCCTAGGGAGAAAGAAGAGGCGTTCTGCTCCTTTAGAGAGTCAAAGTCTGAGACACCCACTGGGGGCATTTCTACCCTGTCTTCCAGGGTCGGCATGAATTGGCATCGAGTCAATGGCTGTGGGTTGTATGTTTGTTTTTGGAAGATTAAAGAATGAAGAAGGACCCCTGACAAAGGTGAAGAGGTGCTAAAGAAAACTCTTATTTTTTTTTTAACCTTAGCTTTTTTTATGATGAATTAGGTGAGAATTTACAGATCAAAGGAAGGCCACTTTAAAAAAAATAAGGCACTTTGCTTCCTTCGGGTGGAAGTATATCTAAATGATTAATTTTTTTTTTGATTAAGAAACTTGTTTTGACTTCACTGAGACACAGAGAGCAGAATATTAGCCCAGGAGCCAGGGGATCTTGGTGCTCTCTTTTGTTCTGCCCCTAATGGTAATGTAAACCCAGAATGTTATTAATTATAATCATGTCACAATACCGACAACACCTTATTCTGTGAAGCTTTGCTCTAAGCACTCTTCATAAATTACATACCTATCCATTTACACAAAGCATTTAATCCTTATAACAAGGCAAGACATCTGCAGAAGTCTTTATTTTACTTCCAATTGATATATGAGGGAGTTGAGATGGGGAAGTTAAAGACACTGGGGTGGAGTGGGCTTTGGACCCCTAAAGTCTGATACCCTGGACTTAATCATTATGCTAGCTGTTCTCCCAGGCCCAGAATGGAATTGGCAACACAAACTTGAAAGGGGAGGTGAGTGCACATGAAATTATATTCTCCATGACAGGAAGAACTGATTAAGATAGTCAGCAATTCCTTAGTATGTCAGGACCTGGAAAAAAGTCTGAAGCTATTTATTGAATCCTTAGAACAACCTTGAGGTCAGTTTGGAGAATGATGTCATGGGAACAACTCTGGAGACACAGTGTGGGAATTGTGCCCCATCTGACCCCACCACATGGAGACGAAACACTAAGGGTATGCGACGCGACAGAATAGCCAGGGGAGCAGAACAATGAAATCCCTAGGGAATACCAAAAATAGACTGTGGGGCCACTTGGTGGTACCCCATCAGACTGGACTGGAAAATACTCCTAAAGGTCAACAAACAGACCTTGAACTATTTACAGGCTTTTCTTTTTTTCATTGTTTTTTGTTGTTGTTGTTTTGCCCTGGATTGTTTTTTGTGCATATTATTATCATCTCTGAAGGGTTTATCTAGATAAGATAGGTGGGAAAAACAATCTGGAGGAGAAAACAATGACAGTTGAGGTGGGGAGCAGAGACATGGAGAGGGTGAGTCAGGAGAAAGGAAGTGGTGTTAACAAACCCAGGGAACAACAAGTGACCTAAAATTGATGGTGAGGAGGATGTAAGAGACCTGTTAGGGCTTGATCAAGGGTAGTGTAACTGAGAGGAATGACTGAAATCCAAATGAAGGCTGAGCCTGATAGTGGGTCTAGAGGAAAGTAAAAGGAAATAGAGGAAGGAACAAAGAAACAAAGGGCCTTCATAGAGGTCTAAATACAGGCATGTATATATGTAAATATATTTATATATGACCATGGGGAAATAGATATATGTGCATATATTTATAGGTTTAGTTAAGGTAGCAGATGGACATTGGGCCTCCACTCAAGTATTTCCTTAATGCAAGAACACTTTGTTCTAGTAACCTGGCATTCCATGATGCTCACCTTCCTGACACGATCATTGAAGACAAAGTAGGTGCATCAGCAAATGTGGTGAAGAAAGCTGATGGTGCCTGGCTATCAAAAGATACAGCATCTGGGGTCTTAAAGGCTTGAAGGTAAACAAGCGGTCATCTAACTGAGAAGCAACAAGGCCCACATGGAAGAAGCACACCAGCCTGTGTGATCCCCAGATGTCGATAGGATCAAGTATCAGGCATCAAAGAACAATCAATCATCTCATTATAAATGAGGGAGAGTGCAGAGTTGAGACTCAAAGCCCATCTGTAGGCAACTGGACATCCCCTTACAGAAG
>PVJH01040414.1:0-15703 GCA_004026705.1 Nesogale talazaci
TATTTCTGTCATTTGTTGATGGAATTTTTCTGTCGTGTGGCCGTCACTGACTGATGACTGTTCCCCTCTGATCTGTGGTTCAATCCAGAGAGCTTTATTTAGGTTTTCTGAGACAACCCCATTGTTTTGCTTTAGCCTGATGTACTCAGTCTGCTCATGCACTTGGACCCTAGCACTTCTCTTATGAAGGGGCCAGGGGAGGCTGCACTTGCACCACTGTCTACCAAGATACCTGCCCCACTACTTCCTGTGTCCCAGCTCTAAGCCCATACAAAGCACTGTTGTCTCAAGCCCCAGTTGCCCTTTTCTGCTCTGCCAATGATTCCATATGCTAATCTCCCCCAGCAGGTAACAGAGCCTTCAGATGGTAAGGGATTGGATGAGGTGATCTTTGTTGGCCTTTGGAACTAGTGGAGCTTGAGGGAATGGCTTTTGGAGAAAGCAGCTTTAAGCATCACAGCTTTTCTCTGCTCAAGAATGCTCTTTCCTTTGGGAAGGAAATTAAGCACATATACTCCTGCCTGACATTGGCTGGCCCAGGTAGTATGTTCCAGTCAACCTAATGGCTACGTGTTCCTTTATTCTTTTAGTTTTTATGGTAATAGTTAACCTTGTGACCTCAATTTTCTGGTGGCCCTTAGAAGAGTTGTTGATTTTCCATTTTTCAGCTTTTGTCTTGTGGTGAGGAGATAAGTGAAGCCTTCCAACCTCTTTACATGCAGGGCCAAACTAGGAATCTCCCCTTTGCATTCTTACATGTGCAGGCAATCTGGAGGAACTCCTGCTCCCTGTGCCCTCCCTCCATTCCCTTGAGATTGCCATATTCTTTTGAAGTACTTTCCCTCTCTGCAATCCTACCTGTTAATACCCAACCATCCCTTCAAGGCAGATGTGACAGGACACCCCGATGGGGTACAGGAATAGTCCTATCCCTCCATCCAGATTAGGATCTTTCCCTTACTTGCATCTCCATTCTGTCCTTCTCACATGACTTTGACCCACGTAGGCCTTGTACTATTTATTTCGATTGTCGTAAATAGGCCCTTTATTTTAAATACTATGTATATTTTTGTTTTATCCTTGTCTATTTTCCCATGCTGTAAGACCCCAGAGAGAGAGAGAGAGAGAGAGAGACACACACACAATCTACCATTCTCTTATGTAACATCAGAATTGAGTAAGCCCGTGGCACAAACCCACAAGCTCGGCAAGAGACTGATGCGCCCATAGGTTGCTGCCCAGAAACCCCATATAGGAGCGCTACGTGTTGAAATGGACTCAGTGGCAGTGGGTTTTAGGTTTTAAGGTCTTGGTCTAGCATCCTTTACCTAGCAGATATGCAAAGGCGTTTCCACAAGTTGTTGAAAAAAACCAAATCATTATGTTTTAATTTTATTTTTTCCAAGAACCTTTTGAAGTTCTTCATATAACCCTCTTTTGGTGGGATTTGGAATTCTTTAATGCGGCTTGTGAAAATTACCAGGAGAAATGTCTCTTGTTCCTGTATGTCTTAAACCTTAGATTCCTTTTCTGTTGAGATCATGTCACCGCCCTTAGAAAGTCGTTTTGAGGATGGAATGAGAGTATATACAATCTCATTAACATTTCATGCAAAGCCAGACACCCAGCATATGCTGTTCCCGTCACTGGACACCTTGGAAAGGGTTTTCTAACTGAGTGCCTAGAGACAGGTGTCTTGACCACCCACTGCACCCTACTCTCCCTGGGTCCTTTGCATATCTTTTCATTCACCTTATGCTGATGGAGGTTTATCATGTTTCAGTTCTATTCTGGAGGCAGGAAACTCAATATGTAGAAGATATCCTATCTTCCTAGAACCCCGAGTCTAGCCTGGAAGGTCATGTTTATCCAGCAACTAGCCAAAGAAAGGCAAGTGACCTGCGGGGGACTTGAGCTAGCGGGCATTGGTGAAAAATTTAAAAATGGGCTAATCAGTCACTGGAAAAGATACGTGAGGGGTGGTTCAACCAATCTGGTTCATCTCCGATGAAGCAGATGAGGCACACCACTGGCGGGGGCGCAAAATGCTCAACATTTTAAGTCAATAGTGTATCTTAAAAATCGAAATGAAAGAAAACCCCCCATGATAAGCAAAATATCACAATTAAAAACAAAAATAGGATGCCACACTGAGTCACATTGGAACCTGAGGCAAAAGTACAAATAAATATTGATCCTTAGTCTCAATCCTAGGTTTGACTAGAGTTCCATTTCTTTCCTGGTACTCTGGAAAATTACACATCACACGGAACTTTTATTTCTATCCACCAGAGGGCAGTGATACATAAGTAAAAGGTCTCAAGTGTATTGCTTAGCTTCCCCCGTCCCCATGGTCATCATCGTGATTAACTTGCTGCAATCGCCTTAAAATTTCAAAGTTCTTAGTGTCTTCGGTCATAAAGGCTTGAAAGTAAACAAGCGGCCATCCAGCTCAGAAGTAACAAAGCCCACATGGAAGGAGCACACCAGCCTGTGTGACCATGAGGAGCCCAAGGGATCCGGTATCAGACATCAAAGAACTAAAAATTATATCACTACAAATGAGGGGGAGTACAGGTTGGGTACCCAAAGTCCATCAATAAATGAAGCGACATTCCCTTTCAGAGGGGTCGCAGGGAGGAGACGAGTCAATCAAGGTACAGTGTGATAATAATGAAATATGCAACTTTCCTCTAGTTCTTTCTTGTTGTTGTTGTTGTTGTTTTTTGGCATCACTGCCCTCTGGTGGTGGGAGTAGGAAGCCCAGCCTTTGCTCCTATGGAGCTGCTGCTGGAATTGAACCTCCATCCCAGTGGGCTGCAGTTCCGCGCACAACCACTAAGCCACTGGGGCTCAGCCCTTTCCTCTAGTTCTTAAATGCTTCCTCCCACCCACTATCTTGATCCCAATTCTACCTGAAAAATCCAGCAAGACCAGGGGAAGTACGCTGGAGCTGGAAACATGGGAAATTTAGGCTAGATGATCCCTTCAGTACCAGTGGTGGGAGTGGTGATACTGGGAGGGTGGAGGGTGGTGGAGTAGAAAGGGGGAACCAATTTCAGGGATTTACATATAACCTCCTCTCTGGGGTATGGACAACAGTGAAGTGAGTGAAGGGACAAATTGGACAGTGTACAATATGAAAAAGTAATAACAATTTGTAAATTATTAAGGGTTCATTGGGAGGAAGAGTGGGGAGGGAAGAGAAAAATGGGGAGCTGGTACTGGGGCCTAAGAGGAGGGAGGATGTTTTGAGAGTGATGATGGAAATGCGTGTGCAAATGTGGTCTGCATACAATTGCTGTGTGTATGGATCATGGTGGGAGTTGTATAAGCCCCCAATAAAATGATTTATGTATATAAAAAAGGAGTGGGTAAGAGGAGTTTATACCAAGGGCTCAAGTAGAAAATATTTGGAAATGAAGATGACAACACGTGTACAAATATGCTTGATACAAATGATCTTTTGAATGTTATAAGAGTTGTAAGAGTCTCCAATAAAACTATTGAGGAAAAAAAAGAAAGAAGTCAAACTACTAAAAAATTAATAAATCAAGCTCATCCTCATGGGTGAAGGATGAAGTTTTTGCTTAGGAAGCATTGAGTTTAGGTTAATGGTGGTGGAACAACCTAGCAAGAGATTAAAAAGTGATTGTATAACAGGAAGAGCATAATCAATGGCACTGAACTATGCATGTGGGGTTGTTGAATTGCTGATATTTTGTTGTGTGTATTTTGAATAACAATGAATACAAGGAAAAAGAAAATGTTCTAAAATTGATTGTGGCAAAGATTGTACAACTCCTCTTGATGTGTGTGGCAGTTACATAATCTCCTGTCAACTTGCGAAGGGGTGGAGTCTAGTCTGTTCATCAGGTCACAGCTTGATGATCTCCTTTGGAGGCACTATGAAGATAAATAGTCACTGGAGGCCAGGCCCACTCTCTCTGCTTGATCTTCCTGCTGACAAGACACGTGGAGCTATGCTGATGGAACCAGAGTCCTGGAGCTTGAGGGTCCACATTGAGACCCCTGTCAGCACCGAGAGACTTCCACCATCACTGGATCCACAAGACTTTTCACCCACTGGCCGGTGATCATCCTGCATTCAGCGTCATTTCATGTGTTGCATGAATCTGATGAGGACTTTATAGATTAGTACTGGTCACAAGGGCTAATATCGAACTTATGGACTTGATCTGGACTGAGCTAGGATGTTTTCTTAATACACAATTACTCTTTGATATACAGTTCTCTCTTACACATATACAAGTGTCAATGAATTTGTTTCTCTATCAATCCAGACTTATACAAAGTGATTGAACTTGAATAGTGTGATATGTGGGTGATGTGCCAATAAAACTGTTTATTTTTAAAAAGGAGATTGAAATCCAGAATGGATAGAGCTACAGAGATAGGCTTTTTTTTGGCGGGTATGGTAGGGAAGGCTGTAGGGAGGTGGGGAGCTGAAGACACTGAGCATAAGAAAGAAGTAAGTTTTCTAAAAGTGGTTGACATGATTGTACAACTCTTATCCATAGGATCAAGCTATTTAATTTTATGATATGTGGAATATATGCCAATAAAACTGTGTAATTAAAAAATTCAAAGCTCTTACATTGGAAAGAGGATACACTCTAGAAACTATGAATGAAAAACTCTGGTGTTTAAGGACTAGAAATCTCACACTAAAGCAGTCACATCAAGACTTAGAAAGTAGATAAAGAATTTTGTAGATTTTTTTGAAATGTTGTCAGATCCGGATTTATAAGCCATGTAGTAAAGAGCATTTTGTAATGCCTTTGGCAAATTTCTGGAAACAGCAGTTCATGTTTGGCTGGTTTTCTTTTTATTTTGCTTTCCTTTCTTTCAATGTGAGCATTAGAAACTTGGAAGTGCAATTGAGTAGCACTTAGAGAGACCCACTTATTTCAAGATAAAGGAAGCCATTGGAAGAGAGATTGGTGAATTTATTTGTTAATCCATGTAGTCCTTCAGTCATTCATTTCTTCATTTATTTAAAGATTTCACAAGCATTTATTGGAGACTAAAATACACTATGCTTCTCATGTTTAATGGGCAACAATTTTAGAGTAGAAGACCTTTGCAGAAATAAACATAGGCTATTCATAATCAGTGTGTGTGCGGGACTGCGAACCACGAACTCTGGTCAATGAGCAACGCACCAGGCTTCATCTGTGCAGTTTAGGATGATACATATTTTTACATATGACAGCTAGCATCTTGTCTCTATCTGACTGTAGTTTTAGCACAAGGAATAACTCTAATTAAGCCTCACAGATGCCTCAGGTTCTAATAAAATGGGAGAGTCGCTTGTGGTGCAAAAGGTTAATGTGCTCAGCTGCTCACAGGAAGACTAGAGACCTGAGCCCATCTGGAGAAAGGCGTGGTGTTCTCCTTCTGAAAAACAAGCCATTGAAAATGGTACGACACATGTGAGTCACTATGAATTGGAATAAATTCAACAGCACTTTTTGTTTCCTTGCTTTCAAAACAAATTGAATTAAAACATTCATCAAATATGTTTATTGATGACCATCTGAGGATCAAGACAGAAAGGTTGGTTCCTAGAGCAATATTTGAGGCAGTTAATAAAACGTGCTTTTCATTCTGTGTGTACCTCCCCAACATGATCACTGAAGTGAAATGGTTGCATGAGCTAATGTGGTAAAGAAAGCTGATGGTGCGCAGCTATTACAAGATAGAATGTCTGGGATCTTAAAGGCTTGAAGCTAAACAAGCAGCCATGTAGCTGGAAAGCAACAAAGCCCACATGGAAGAAGTTCACCAACCCGTGTGATCATGAGTTGTAACAACGATTTCGTGGTGAATGAGAGGTGTCAGAATGGACACCTCATCTCTAGGAGCTACAATTGGACATCCCCTTGCAGAAGGGTCACAAGGAAGGGACAAGTCAGCCAGGTGCAGTGTAGTACTGACAAAACATACATTGTTTCTCTAGTTATTGAACGCTTCTGCTCCCACACTATCATGACTCCAGTTCTATCTTACAAATCTGGTGAGACCATAGTATACACACTGTACATAAAAGAGCTCTCCATACACAGAATCCAGGACAGATAAACCACACAGGAACAATAATGGGAGTATCAATACCATGAGGATAAGGGGAAGGTGGGCTAGAAGGGGGGAGGAAGGAGGAACAGGTTATAAAGTTCAATGTATAACCCCTCCCTCCTCTGTCCCCCGGGGGACAAACAACAGAAAAGTGAGTGAAGGGAGATAGTGTATGATGTATAATATGAAAATAAAAACAATCTCTAAATTATTAAGGTTTTATAAGGTTAGGAAGGCAGGGGAAGGAGAGGGAAAAAGAGCTGATACCAAGGGCTCAAGTAGAAAGAAATTGTTTTGAAAATGATGATGGCAACATATATACAAATATCCTTGATATAATTGATGTGTGGATTGTTATAAAAGCTGTAAGTCAAATGTACTTGACACTATGTATGTACGTATGTACATATATATGTATTGTGATGAGTTGTATGAGCCCTGATAAAGTGATTTAAAAAAAAGAGCTGCAAGAACCCCAAATAAAATGATTTACTAAAAGCAATATATATATGTTTTAGAAAACTCTGTCTCACATCAGATTTATTGACACATTTGTTTAAATTTCTGATTTCCTTCCTCGAGACCAGCAAAATCAGATTGCAGTGGTGGGCAGTGGAGGATGAATGAGAACATGTTCCAAGTACTCCAGGTGATTTATAAGCACAGTGAAGAGCCCCAGGGACTCCCTCAAACAGACGACACCATTGTCTGCAATGAGAGTTTCTCACGAGGACTGGAGCTTCTTCTCTACTATGTGCTCTGTTGTCTCTCTCAGCACTGCCACAAGGCCTGGTGCACAAAGAGTATTTATTGATTGAAGAAATGAATATATATATACATATATATATACACATACACATATATATGTGTTTTTTGAAGATACTAAGTTAATTAGGCTTCTATCTAAGAATTTATTTTAAATAAGAGTGTATATTGCCGTAATAGAACACTTTCAGACCATGGGGTTGGATCATCTCTTTGCTTACATAAGGAAAGCAAAGATTGCTGAAGGCCCTGAGGTTTCTGAGCTCCTCTTAGATACTGACAGAGGTCTAAAAGCTACTCAGCTACATTTCCAAGACCAAGTTTCCATTTCCCTCAATCTGTAAGGCACAAGTCTCACACTTGCATTTATCCTGGCAGTGTTTGTGACTTTACCTATGTCAAGTATCAGCTGGTGATCTTGATTTTAGATCCATCTGTCCTAATTTGTGAGATGATACTGGCACGGTTGATGCTCTTGCTTGAAATGGAGGAGGCACAGAGCTGGATGACTGGCTGTCCTTGAATGACACTTTCACTTGGATCTTCACACACTTTTACTTGAAACTTCATGTTCAGTTCAATGGGTCATTCTAATTCATATCCGAATAAAGTCTTTTCTTTATGACTGCTGCGGGCAATTCTGTAACTAGAAGACAATCATTAATTCTTTCAATTAATTATGCACCCAATAATACCCAAACGACCATTGAGTGAGCACTTCTCTTGAGCTCTGCAATGTCCATTCATTCCACATCAGAACTTATATAATTATGAGTTCTTCATCTCTTTATGAAAAGAATCAACTTCCTATTTTAGATGGGACTCCCAGGGTTGTGGAAGTGGTGATGAGGAAGAATTGCTAGAAGTGAAGTCTTTGAGTGGTGAAGGGGTCCAGCATTCCCGATTCCTCCTTGTCAGTAAATAGAAAAAAGCTCTTTGCAGCTGGGTTAGACTGATGAGCTTTCTTTATGTGAATTGGTGGTTGAGAGTAGGAATGGAATGCAGTAATGTACAGTGAAGATAATTTGCCAGAAGATTGCCTTCATTTGGATTTCTTCTAAAATAGATGCATAGGCAAGAGGTTGGGTGCCGATGGTTTGTTTGGGGAGTGATCCTGGAAGGCATAGTGAAATCAGAACAAGGGAGGAAGACTAGCTCAGTCCTCCAAGTGGAAGGATGGAACAGCCTCTGAATGAAGAACAAATAATTTGGGTCTTTGTCAACTGCTATCCTTGTGACTGCAACAATGGAATTCAAACATAGGAAAGACTACAAGGCTGGCAGTGTTTTGCTCTGTCGCACACAGGATAGGTGTGAGTCAGATTTGATGTGATTGGCACCTGACAACAACATCTTTAAGAGATGTCATTGGGCCATCAATTTCTGGTACTCCTCTGAGTTCCTTCCCCATTCATGTGGTCAGAGGATGCCCTAAAATAAAGATGTGCTGCAGGAAGCCATGGTGGTAAGTGGGCTCCCACCTGCAAAGTGAGTTTGGAGTAAGCAGAAGGGATCTAGAAAGACCTTTGAGATGATATCTGTATGTATATTCTGATTTTTTTGTTAGGGTCTGACATTTTTCACAAAGAAAGTACAAAATTATGCTGGCTTGACATATTCTATTCTTCTCATAAAATTGGCTGATATTCTGATAATTTCTGTAAAACTTGTAAATTATTTTGTTTAAATGTTGTTTTACAGATAATCTGTATTATTCTGGGTAGACTTGAGAAACAAATTCATGGAGGCATCTCATATGTACCTAAGGGAAAGGTTTTTATACAAGAGCAATTGAACATTGAGAAAAACATCCCAACCTAGTCCAGTCCCCAAGGTCACAAGTCTGATATTAGCTCATATGTCAGTTATCAATCTATAAAGGCCTCTTCAGACTCACGAAATACATGCAATGAAGCCAAAGGCAGATGATCACAAGCCAGTGGGTAGAAAGTCTTTGGACCCAATGGTGTTGTAAGCCTCTCAATGCTGGTAGGGGTCTCAAAGCTGTGGCTTCAGTTCTGGTTGTGGCTTGTTCAACTCATGGCACTAGGGTAATTCAATGTGTCTTGTCAGCTGCAATGTCTCCCAGGAAAGTCAGCCTTATCAGTAGAGAGTCTCCAAGAGAGTGAAGTAGTGAGAGTCTCTCCTACCTTCAAGGAGGGAATACCTGCCAGATTTCCCATAATTCTCAGGAGACGGCCATCCCCACACAGAGGCCTCATTGGCTTTTATCTAATTGACAGGCTAGACTCCACCCCTGTAATCTTAATCCTCAAATTGACCAATGATTATATAGCTACCACATAATCCAATTGCAAATCCAGATAAGCTAAAATTTTCAAGGTCGAGACACATTGCTGATAGTAGTGCTTTTATTTCAGGAGCTTTTCTTTATACATAACATGGGTATATGTTGGTGAAAGGCTGTGTTTTTGTTCCTTTTGATTTCTTCTAAGTGTAGACTATATTTTTTTACAGTGGTTTATCTCACAGTACATTCTGTCCATGAAAAATGTTACTTTTGAATATATGTCTGGCCCTTATCTATATAATGCTACTAGAGTCTAAGGTGTATTATTTCAAATTAGGATGAATTTATTATTTACTTGTAAGTACTAGGTACAGTATTCTTATCTCTGATTCTCTTGGTTCCTCAGCCCTTGAAAACAACTCTTAACAATAACTCTGGATGCAGGTTGACAGAGTAAATGTGCTCCTGTTTGCATAGTCTGAAATTTCTCTATTACATGAGCAACAGTGTTTTGCTTCATGCAAATATACAGTTGGAGGTCTTTGAACATCTCAAAAAGACTATGCTAGATAGGAAGTACTAAATATGATCTTATTTTCTACATTAAAAGCTAATTTCTGCAGCTACCATTTGTATAAAGCAAATAACCAGATTATTTTCTTTATCTCTAAATGTTACCCAGATGAAATAACCTACATAGCAGTCTGTTACTGCAACTTGATTGAGATGTACATCAAGACCACTGGCTTGCTTTACAAGTACCGATGAGAAGAAGATAAGAACCAGATTCAAGTGATAGTTACGCTTTGAAGATGAATTCCACTGAGGTAAACTCAACTAGGTGGAATAAAGCATTGCTTTGAAAAAGTTTTTAGCTACATTTAATTTTCTTGGGTTTCTGATATACATTCGAAGGCAAAGCATTAGCGTCGGCATGAATTAGTATTTAGGAATCAATGTTAGGGAGAGATAGTTATTTCCTTTTTTTTTTTTTCCTCATGACATCCTGCCTATTATAACAATAGCCATTGCTTTCTCTGTTTATTAGCTCTGTGGGATGTAAATGATGAAACCCCACCTTGAAAGAATCCATTAAAGCTTTAGGAATGACATAGTTGAAGACAGGGTTAAGTGGAACCAGGGACTTGGACCCTGTCACGATTCCCTGTGTTTTTCCCTTTCACGGTATGAGGTGGTTTCAACATACTTGTGGAAAGAAGAGCATTAAAAACTAATGGGAAATTTCCAAGGAGTTCTGGCAGCCTAGTGGGTGACGCTATCACAGCCACTCCTTGGAAGAAAGATGAGGCTTTCTATTCCTGTCACCTGCTAAGATCTTTGAAATCCACAAAGGCAATTCTGCCTTCTACCTAACAGGATTAGTATGAGTAGGAAGAGACTTGGTGACAATGAGTTTGGTTTGGTTTTGGAAAAATTTCTAGAAACCTTTAGAAGTCCCTTGTATAATAGCTTCGTTGTTCTAGTGTACCCTAGGGTGTTTTTCTGCAGGTAGCTGGAGAGTCTATCACTGGTAACCAGTACATCAGAGGATTATCTACAATGAATGGCAGTGGAAGGCCGTATTTGATCTCTGGTTTTCCTACTGCCATCAAGCAAGAGTCAGACAAGCCTCCATTTCCCCCCTATTCTCATCAATCATTCCTCCCACGCCACTCTACATCTATGCTGAGATTGATAATTCTTTACAATGGTCACACAGAACTCATAGATAATACTTAAAATTGAGGGCTTTTTCTAAAGAAGGGAAATTAATAGCAGTAGTCAGGATTAGCAAACAGTAAAGATATAGTCACTGATATCTCAGCTATATGGTAACCAAGTCTTGCTTCATTTCTTGGGCAGGCAGCCTCCTGGTCTCTTGGCCTTACCCTCTATGGCCAGGAAGCCACCCCACCTATCACCTGTCATTCTATCGCACAGTTCCATGTTCCCAGGGTAGATAAAGAGACAGCGTCATCTCTGCTCTTCCTAGTCTCTGCACCACAGTCTGTGATGCATATGGTCTTGGCAACCTCCACCACTTCAGATGGAGATCTCGAACATGCTCTTTCAAGGTCCTGGACAGCAGGAGCAGAGTGGGATGTGTTCTTTCTTCCAAGAAGTCTCATCCTTAGAGCCAGCGGGGTGAAAACAAAAACTGACTGATTCTCTCTCCTAATCTTACACATGCCCTATTTGCATAGCCCCACCCAATCATTTGATGGTAGTTACAGAGACTTGGGGAGAAATTTCACTCACCACCTATTAGTGGCTGATTTTCTCAGGAGAAGTTCACCAGTCTTTTTTTTCAGGTGCCTTTGTATGTACTCAAACCTCTGACCTTTCAGATGGCAACTGAATACATTAACTGATCCCCATTGATAGCTTTACGGATTTACATCTGTAATTATGTTCTCCGGAGAGTAGCCTCACACTCATACTCAAGCGATTGTGGAGCACTCTTATATACACAATCCACCCCAAATGGCTTTCATTCATTTAGTTTGGGACTCTCAATCTTGTGCAGGGGGTGAGGTCGTGTCCTTGAGTACCCACTACACTCTAGGCAGGCTTTAGAAGGAACTTTGAATATAGGATCTCATGGGACTCTTTCAGGTAGGCATTATTATCTCTCAGATAAGTATGAGAGAGGTTAAATCATATTGCTTATAAATTGTGGAACATGGATTTGAACTCCAAGCCCCTGCATGTTCTTTTCTTTGTATCATGCTTCTTCACATGATATATATATATTTATTATATATACTTCATATATATATATTTCATTTTGACTACATGGAATTCATAAGATAGCTTGGCCCTGTGTTAGCCCCTTTGCTTATTAGAGCTTCTCAGCTAAGCTCAAGCAAGGGTAAAGGTTTTAGGATACAGGAAAAAAATCACACATCTCAAATACAAACTAAGGCTGTGAGTTTATGTCCTCGAGAAGAAACCTTCCCTGGTGGTAGAGTAGGACATGCATTGTGTTCAAGGTCAGTCATTTGACATTATACCTGCCCTCTCTCCGAAGAAGGATGTTGCTTCCCATGCCTGTAAAGATTTACAGCCTCAGATATTCACAGAGGCAGTTCCACTCTGTCTGATAGACTTACTCTGAATCAGAATCTACTCCTTGGTAGTAGAGGACTGGTCTGATAACTCCCTCCTAAAATATGAGTATTTAGTGTTACTAAATTATTGGGCTTAGTCCCCCTGTTGAGAGGCTAGGATCTTTCCATCAGGTGCTCTCCCTATTGCAATGTTGTTATGTTATCAGCTGCTGTTGAGTCTCTTCCACTCTTGGCAACTTCATGTGTGCACAGTAGATTGTGCTCTTTAGGGTTTTTGTCCCTGGAACTGGCCATCTTTTGCTCAGTGCTTGAGAGGTTAACCCCTTGCAATACTCAGAGACCCACTCTGTTAGTTCTAAACCAAGAAATCCACTGTCATCCAAGTGATACTACTCTTAATGACCTTCAACGACTACCCCGCAGTACTGCTTCATTGGGTTTCTGAGGCTTTAAATCTCTCTGGAAGTCTACAACATCGTCTTTCTCCCTTGGAGCAGCTGGTGACTTTTGAACAGTCAACCTTGAGATTCACAGCCCAGATCTTAAGCCACTATGTCACCTGTGCTTCTTTTGTGAACCCTAGGCAGTGAGTAATTCAGTTTTTGCCTGAATATTTGCATATTCTGCCTTCCCAAGGCAGGAGATGACTTGAAAGCCAATAAGAGACTCCATCTCAGTCAGAGTATGTGCTACTATTTTTAAAATTGAGAACTGAAGCAATTCTTTTTTATTATGAAATAAATTTATATTTATATTAATAAATATAATTATAGAAAAATAATTATAGAAAATAATTATATAAAATTATATAAAATAAAATTATATTTATATTAATAATCCTGATAAGTAGACTTTAAGGCAGCACCCTTGGATAACCTTGATTAACAGCATCATTAATATTTCCTAAATTCATTGATTTCTAATATGCCATCATTTTAATATGATAATGCCGTGGTTTTCTGTTTCTGGTTCTTAAGAAGTATTGCATTGAGCCATTAAAGGTCAAAAGCAGTTTTATACACTGTCATAAGCATGTTGAGCTTAGTGATCTCCAGGGAAAAAACCAAACAGAAAACCAAAAATCACTAAAACTGACTTTCCTTGAGACTTTCATTGCCTTAGAGTTTTCTGTCATCCAACACATCAAAGGTTGTGCTTCCCCTCATTTCATACACCTGGGTGAATTCTCTAGCTTCAGTTGGTTTGGCTCAGAAATATCCAATCAAGGCCAATCCTTGACTGGCCAATTTGTTTAATTAAAATCCAAGATCCCACATCAGAAAATGCAGCACTGAGCTAGCTTTAGGTTAAGGGGCATGGATAGCAGTAGAAATCAAAATAAAAACCAATACTTCTTGAATGGACTCTGACTCCCAGGGACCCTCTGTGTATTACACTAGACCTATGCTTCACAGAGTTTTCAATAGTTGGATTTTATAAAGTATCTCACCAGACTTTTCTTCCGCAGTACTCTGGGAAGACACAAACTGATAACCTTTTGACTAGCATCTTAGCCTGTTAACCATCTGCGCCAACCAGGGACATTCCTAGTGGCAAAATAACAGGGTCACGAGACCTTCAGAGTTGTGCACATTTTATAAGGTACTGTCATTCCAAAATATATGAAAAAAACAAAATTTAAATCCTTTGCAACCTATGGATTCTATTCAGACCACCTTATAAGTAAACCCAAGCCACTAATAAAATAAATCTAAAACTTGGGTTTGGGATTAACTGTGAAATTTAATTCATCCTTGCTATGAATGACTTCAATATGAACAGATAAAGGAGATACACTCTTTCCCTAAGAAAAGAACACTTTTGCCTTTGGGTTGCTAAAAGCCCTCATCAAAGACTAGGTGTGGCGGCAACACTCTTAGCCTTGTCTACCTTGGAGGAAGGTGGAGAGGGCCCAGAGACAATAACGGCTGAGTTAAGGGTCATACCATTTACTTAGCATTACAAAGTGCAAAGCATATTCTGCTTCGCATTTTAAACTCTTGGCCCTTTATCAATACCAGGTAGGAATCATAACAATTTTCAATCACTGTAATTGCATTGCTTTTAATATTATCTTAAAAAAATTATGCATATGAAGAATGGAGCTTTTTTCCCCTGTTGAAGAATAATGCTTCTAAAAATTTATTACACTGTGAAAGGTAATGATGTTTTGTTTCAGTTTGTGTAAAAGAAATCCTAGCATTGAAATACTTAAAAACTTGTTTGGGAGAAGTACATTAAGTTTCTTCAACAACAAGACTTCTTAGTGCAGAAGTAATTTTGCATACAGACATGCAAATGTTCTTCCCTCCAGGACTAATGTGCTTCTTTCTTGATGGATGATCAACCTTTGTAAATGGCATGGGTGAAATGAGCCCAGTGTGACTACTTCTATGTATTTTTTTTACAAAACTCTGTGGTTTCTATGCTGTTTCATTTTGCCTGTGGGCGATAGCAGCTTAAAATAATTATTTTAATATCTGGAATTGAGAAGAGCAGTCTTAAAAGAAAGACAGCATTGTTTGCATTATATCTCTGCTTAGACTGTAGTCTGATTGAAATCATATAATATTGCCTGTTTTATCTTTTCAGTGAAATGCTATCTTTTGAACCATGTGCAAAACAACACATGTGGGTCATTTTTGCTTTATATCTTCAGTTGTGATTTAGTTGTTTGTTACCACTGATAACAACTATCTTGATAATGAACGACCATGCTAAGGTAGGTAATGATTTAAAAAAATCATTTTATTGGGGTCTCGTACAACTCCCACCACAATCCATACATCTATCCATTGTACACAAAGCACATTTGTACACTTGAAGCCATCATCATTCTCAAAACATTTTCTTTCCATGTGAACCTCTGGTATCAGCTCCCATATTTCCCATCCCTCCCAGCAATCCCTCCCCCATGAATCCTCGATAATTTATAAATTATTACTATTTTGTAGTAGGTAATGCTTTTTAAGTTCTGGTGATAACATGAGTTTCTGTTTGGTCTGTAGTTTCCAAGGCAAGCTGAAGACTGTGTTTCTTTTCCATGATATCAAACATTCTTGACAAAAAAGGTCAACTTTCTTAAGAAGAGGAACACAGAGTACTTTTCTGTTTTTATTTTTTAAAGAAAATTTATTTGGACCTCTTACAGCTCTTTTTTTCTTTCTTTTTTCCCCCAATGATTTTATTGGGGGCTCTTACAGCTCTTATAACATTCAATACATCATTTGTATCAAGCCTATTAGTACACATGTTGCCATATTCATTTCCAAATATTTTCCACTTGAGACCTTGGTATAAGCTGTGCTTTTCCTCTCCCTCCCTTTTAAAAAAATGAATCATTTTATTGGGCAGAGTGCTTTTCTTATCATCTCCTTCCCCCCCTTACAATCCTTTTCTTTCTAGCTCTTTCCCTTCTGAATATTTTTCTCTTCTCTAAAAGTCATTCAAGATGGATATATGAGGAGGACTTAAAAAAGTGTAGGGAAAGATGGAATATAAAAACAATGAAAACTTC
>PVJH01040415.1:0-15772 GCA_004026705.1 Nesogale talazaci
GGGAGCTGTTTGATGAGATTTTCTTCCTACTAATAACTCAGAATCCTAATAACACCCAACCAGCACGACTTCTGAAGTGTCAAACAGACACACTACGCAAGTCAACCTAATCCCTGGTCATATAATCAATCAATGGGCATGGCTGCCAACAGGAATGTTGGAGATTTGAGTCTTCTCAAAACACCTCTTAAGAAAGGCCTGGTCGGGGCTGAGCCCCGGTTGCTTAGTGGTTGTGCATGGGACTGCGGCTCACTAGGTTGGAGATTCAAATCCAGCAGCAAGACTGGGCCTCCTACTCCCACCACCAGAGGGCAGTGAGCCCCCCCCCCCCCCCCCCCCCCAAAAAAAAAAAAAATGAAAGGCCTGGTCACCAGAAGACACTCCCCTGCCACACCTGGGGAAGGAATGAGTCAACCAAGGCTCAGTAAAGCACAGAAGAAACATACAATATTCCTCTGGCTCTTTGAGGCTTCCTCACCCTCTCCATGACCACAGTCCTGCCTTTCCCTGTGGGCTAGACCAGAGCATGTACACAGGTACAACTAGAAACTCCTGACACGTGGAATAACCTCGTGAGTACAGAAATGGGAGCACTGACCAGGTGGAGGGAGGAGGGATGGGAGAGCCACTTCCAATGACTGATGCATAATCTCCCTGCACCTTTCCTCTACAACAGAAACATGGGTGAAGGGAGACAGCAATCAGTGTAAGATATGAAAGCAATCATTTATCATTTATCAAGAGGTCACGGGGTGGGGGTGGGGGGAGCTGATACCAAGGGCTCACATAAAAGTAAAATGTTTAGAAAACGATGATGGCAACATTCAGAGAAAAGTGCTTGAAACAAATGATGTATGAAAGGTTGTAGGTTGTAAGAGCCCCCAATAAAATGATTTTTATAAATATAATAATTGACAATTAAAAATACTAATAATAATTAAAAAGAAAATTGTGGTCATGACTGCACAATTCTTCTTAAAATGATTAAACTACTGAGTTGTATGCTATGTGAACTGTATGCCAATTAACGAATTTAAAAGAAACCCTAAGACCAGTTGCACTCTGATGCACAGGGGGCTCTCTGAGTGCAAGTCGATTTGCTGGTTTCCAGGCAGTGGATTCCTACCAGAGTCACCACGCATGTGTCAGAGGATAGCTTTGCTCTCTAGGATTTTTGTCTGTTACTTCAGAAGTAGACAGTCAAACCTTTCTTGCAAGGCCCCTCTGGGGGACTCAAACTCCCAACCCAAACTTTCAGTTAGTAGTAGAACATATTAACCCGTGCACCACTCAGAAACTTCCTCCCATTTTCTACTGGCTGTAATATACTTTAAACAGCACCCCTGCCAATTTGTGAAGTTGACAAAAGCTATTCATTCAGACTCTGAGGCTGGAGTTCAGAGCAGTTTCCAGTCTCAAAGTGAACTGCAGTAGTCAGGCAGTGACTTGAGCTAGTTACTTACTGACTCCCACCCCCTCACCCCAGGAGAGAGGGGATGGATACTTGCCAGGGCTCATCATTTACCCTCAAGCCTATTGCCTGTGCAGCATGCCTAGAGAAAGGGCACAGCAGAGGTTTCTAGCACATCCCACTCAGCCCACTCTGATCCGCAGTGTCTCTAAAGCATCAAGCCTCCCTCCCTCTGTCCTGAGGATGCACGCACTCCCCGGTCTGGAAGCTGAAATGTTGCCCTAGCCCCCACCCCCACCCCTCCGCTGCCCCAGAAGACAAAGTGAATATGTACTTGGTCTGTGTTCAAGTTTTAAATGCTTTTTGGGCAGCATGTTCACTCTAAAATCTACTTGCTGTGAAGATATCTGTACACTTAGTAGCAAGCAGAAGACAAATTGTTTCCATGCCCTAAAGTCCTATGCCAATGTATACTATGGAATGAAAGAGAAGAGAGCAAAGACACGGGCCACCCAAACCAACAAGGCTAGCCAGGGGCGCCTGAGGAGTGTCTGTGGCTAGTCCACGTGGGAGGGCAGCGGCAGCATTTCCTGGGCTCATGTAGCATGGGCATCAGCAAAAATGTCTCTGCATTAGAAGTCACCTTGTACTGACTCCTTTCCCTGAGATGATGTCATTAAGTCAAAAATAGCTGCTAAAAGCTTTGAGATTTTATTACCTTTTCTTGTCTCTCTTGCAGATATTTGGGGAAGAGCTAAGAACTATTTTTTTTGTTATTACTCAAAATTTAATATGAAAAAAATTTAACAGTATCTTTTCCCGGAAAAGGTCCTGCTTCTTTAGTCTTGACTGGCAGCGCATGTTAGGGGGACAGAAAATAAGCCCAAACATTCCATACAACTTTGTTAAGAGTGTACAAAAGATATGAATTAGAAGCAAGGGAACAGTGAACTAGAAAAAACATCTTTTCCTTGCAAGCTTTACATGTTACTAAAATTGGATTACAGAATAAGTATCGCAAATAATTTCTCAGGGCAAAAATTACTTTTACATTTTTTCAATTTGTTTCATCTTCCTAATAACATTTTGAAAAGCAAAAATTGAATGTTTTCCAGTATCCTGAAACTTCACAAATCTGTTGTACTTGAAAATATACCCACACCCACTCACAGCAGCAGCAGCAACATTTAAAGAGTTAACTCACAAAGTGTAGGCAGCAGCCATAGAAAACCTGGTCTGGCATCCAGGCCCAGAACCTCTGTCATAAATTCATTAGAACATGTAAATCCAACCACAGGGGAGAGAGATGCTCAGGAGCTATGCCCTCTGGTGGGAGTTGGAGGCCTAGCCTTGCTCCTGGAGAGATGCTGCTGGATTTGAACCGCCAGCCCAGTGAGCCGCAGTCCCATGCACAACCACTATACCAACAGGGCTCAGCCCATGCTAAGAACTATTTTAACCTGGATCACACATAGGATTCCTGTCGACTTTTTTCCAGTTGACTGACTGATGTAAGGACTGTTTATTTCATACTTTGTTTTGTGCAGAATGTACCTCAGTTTGAACTATGTAAAATGTACTGACGGATATGCGGGCAGAGGCTTGCTTCGTGCTCATCTTTGTGTCATACTGATGGATGCTTCAAACAACTAAAGTATCTCTCTACATTGCTTTCTTGGTGAAAGCGCTAAAGATGTCAGAAAAGCACAAATCAGACACATAAGCTCCTACACTCAAAGCATTTTTCTTAAGTAAATGTCCCTCTAATGTTCTATAAATTAGTAAATGTCTCTGCCTTGCACCTTGAAATACAGTCATCACTGTGAGAGTAGTGCAGTTTCCTGACATTTTTATGCTCATATAGATATTAAGGTTTAGAGGTAAATGAGATATCAAAAGGTTCATGGAATAATGGAACTATAATATAATGCAATTTCTTCATGAAATTTTGAAGCTCCATATATTTTTAATAAAAGTGGGGGGGTTGCCATATTTTTGTCTTGTACTTTGCTCCTTTAATTTAGCAATAATATAAACAGCATTTCAGTAACACATTCTTTTTTTTTTTTTGTGGACATCACCGCCTCTGGTGATCGTGGGCGCTACCCAGTGCCGCTCCTGAGAGCCGCCGCTGGATTTGAACCGCCAAGCCCGTGGGCCGTAATCCTGCACTCAACCACTTACGCCACCAGGGCTCAGTCCCAGTATTTTCAATAGCTGTAGAGCATACTAGTAAATGAATGTATCAGAATTTAGCCATTATCTTATTAATTTGGTTTAGGCTACTTCAATTCTTTACTTTTATAAGTGATAAAAACTTAATTTGCATGCATTTTATTTTATTTATTTATTTATTTATTTTTGCATCACTGCTCTCCGGTGGTGGGAGTAGGAGGCCCTGGCATTTACTCTTATGATTGAAAATCTTTTTACATTTTTACAATCATTTCTTTTGATGTCTTCTTTTCATTATCTGTTCACATCCTTTGCTTATTTTCCCACAAGTTACTTGTCTTCTTTTTATATGACATTCTATCAGATGATGATAAGCTGTAGATGCAGTATTCCTTTTCCTCAGTAACTTACTTCTTCCAAATGACAAAATGATACAAATGTATCCTATATCTTCTGCCAACTTTATACTAATTCTTCATATGTACATTAAAAAAATCATTTTATTGGGGGCTCGAACAACTCATCATAATCCACACATACATCCATTGTGTCAAGCACTTTTGTACATTTATTTCCCTCATCATTGTCAAAACACTTGTATTCCACTTGAGCCCCTGGTATCTGCTTATCATTTTTCCCCTCCCTCTCAACTCCCACTTTCCCCATAAGTCCCTGATAATTTACAAATTATTATTATTTTTTCCTATCTTACACCATTTGATGTCTCTCTCCCCTCAACCACTTCTCCAATGTCCATTCCCCAGGGAGGAGGTTATAAGTAGATCCTTGCAATCTCTTCTCCCTCTCAACTCCACCTTCTCTCCACCCTCCTATTATCACCCCTCTCACCATGGGTCGTAAGGGGTTCTTCTGGACTCAAATGCCCTGAGTTTCCAGTTCCTATCTGTACCAGTGTACATCGTTCAGTCCAGCCCGATTTGAAAGGGAGAACTGGGATCATGGTAGTGGGGAGGGGGCAAGGGGAGGAAGAACTAGAACTAGAGGAACATTGTACATTTCATCATTGCAACACTGTACCTTGACTGCCTCTTCTCCTCCCTGGGCCTTCTGAGAGGGAATGTCAAGCCACAGATGGGCTTTGGGTCCCCACTCTGCACTCCCCCTCATTCACAATGATATAATTTTTTGTTCTTTGATGTCTGATAATTGATCCCCTCAACACCTTGTAATCACCCAGGCTGCTGTTGCTTCTTCCATGTGGGCGTTGTTGCTTCTTGACTAGATGGCTACTTGTTTATCTAATCTGTTGTATGTACATTTTTAATCCATCTGAAATTAAGTACATACATTCACTAATCCAGGGGTCCTTAAACATTTTAAACAGGGGGCCAGTTCACTGTCCCTCAGACCTTTGGAGGGCTGGACTATAGCTTAAAAAAAAAAAAGCTATGAAAAAATTCACTGTGGGCCCGGGATGAGTCGGCCGCTAAGTAGAACAGCAGAGGTGGCAAAAACACCGGTGGGCCAGATAAAGGCCCTCGGCGGGCCACATATGGCCCGCAGGCCATAGTTTAAAGACCCCTACTTAATCCATCTGAAATTAGTTTTTGAAAATAATACAAGATCAGAACTAATTTTATTTCCTCCCCACTAGGTAATATCTGTCATTAGACCACCCATTTTTTCTCCAGTGAGTTAACATTTTAAAAATTATTTTAAAAGATTTGTTCACTATTTAGTACAGAAAATCTCAAAACATAAAAAAAATTTAAGCGCAGGGCTGAGCACCTATGGCGTAGTGGTTGTGTGCGGGACTGCGGCCCACTGGGATGGAGGTTCAATTCCAGCAGCGGCTCCACAGGAAAAAAGGCTGGGCCTCCTACTCCCACCACCAGAGGGCAGTGGCACCCCCCCAAAAAAAAAAACCCCAAAAAACAAAAACAAAACAAAAAAATTTTAAGGGCAAAGAACCTTCAGTATCCTATGACCCAAGTTCAACAATTATCATTCCATTACTATTGGTTTAAAATACGGTGTCTTACTAAGTTTCTACATATACTTGGATGTAGCTCAACAGTCTCCCCAGTTCTACTTTAAGTGAAGTAATTATTTTAATAAAAGCTGTCTAAAATATAATTTTAGTAAATATATATGAACTCTTCACAACATTGCAATGAGGTAAAAAGTACAATAAGGTATAAGCCAAACTCCTGTAACATGGTCGGTGGCTCTGATCCATGAATGACGTCATCTAAAGGACCCAAGTTCCTACACCATCGCTGCTCTCTCCTCCTTCCATGCCCCTTGCCCACCTGGTTTAAGCTGGCTCTCCACTACCCTGAGGCCTTTCTAGGCACGAGAAGAGAGACGTTGCAGAGGTCAAGCAAAACTCTTGTAAGGACTTGGTCTAGAAAATATTTGCTTCACTTCCTCCTATATCCCAATAGCCCAATCTAATGGTAGAGAGATAGGCCTGAGGGGCAGTGTACCCTTTAAAAGCAGGGTATTCGTATTACTGAGAAGAAGAGGGAAAGAATGGCATTTGAGGGAAAATACATCATCTCGACTACAAAAAGCGAACCATGGGATTGTGTGGGTGATCTCCGTTACTAGCTGCCTTGAGTGAGCCCCACTTCACACCAAAGCCTCTGCCACTGAGTCCATTCAGACTCTAACTGACCTGATAGAACATAACTGCCCCTGTGAGTCCCCCAAACTGTACATGTTTATCAGAGGAGAGAGCCTCATCTTTCACCCTTGACGCAGCTGAAGGTTTTGAACTGCTGACTTTTGAATACATAACCCACCGCACCACCAACTCACAGCAATATCTACAAAAGATATTTAAAAGAGTTGTCACATTTAACAGATATGTATGTGGCTGTATTTTACAGAAAGTTAAGGATGTCAAAATTTCTATGTGCTGCAGGGGTGTTTGTTTGTTTGTTTGTTTGTGCATCACTGCCTCTGGTGGTCGTGGGAGCTACCCAATGCTGCTCCTGAGAGCCGCGCTGGATTTGAACCGCCAAGCCCGCGGGCTGCAGTCCTGCACTCAACCACTTACGCCACCGGGGCTCAGCCCAAAATTTCTAATTCACAAGAATTTCAAGAAAGAAATCAAAGAGAAAAATGGGATACCTGAACACATGAGAAAGTAATCACTGTATTAAATTTGGAGGACAGAGTGACAACATTTTAAAAAGCCTGTTTCAACATATTCCTACTAATCTTAGATAGTGTTCTCCCCCTCCCAAAGGTAAGCTCATTATCTAGAAAATCTTGCAAATTTAAAATCTGGGAGTAAAATTCTCAAGTCTGTTTTAAATTAAGAAAGAACTGATGCCTTTAAATTATGGTGTTGGCAAAGCAAACTGAATATATCATGAGCTACGAGAAGAAGAAACACTTCTGTCTTGGAACGAGTATAGCCAGAGGGTCCCTTAGGAGCGAGGATAGCAAGACTTCATCTCACATACTGTGCTGTCTGGAACGTGCTGTCTGGAGAGACCAGTCACTGATAAAGTAAAGGTCAGTGAACAAGAAATGAAAGACTCTTGAAAAGATGCACTGACCCAGTGGCTCCAACAAGCACAAACAGCAATGACCGTGAGCATACAGAGGCCCAGACAATGGTGTATCCTAATGTCCATGAAGTCACCACTGCAACTCCACGGCACCGAACAGCCTGTTTTAAAAACACAAACATTTTAAAGTTCAGCTAATTTTGGAGCTATTTGCTAAAAATATATCATTCATCTCCCTCAGATTAGTTTGTAAGAAAAATATAGAAATTGACATTGAGAATGAGGAAAATTGACTAGCAAGTATTTTATTTTAAAATAACTTTGCATAACCAAGAGTTGAAACTGAAAAATGAATATGGTTAGTAGGAGCAATTATCAGTGTACTTCCATTTAAATTCTTTTCCTTTTTTTTGGTATCCTGTAAAACCACGACACCTAAAACCACGTGTTAAAATAGACTGAACTCAAAACCAGACATGAATGACTAAATCACAGTGTTAAAGATTTTAACAAACAATAAAGCATGTTTTCCTACATTCTTTTAGAATAAAATTTGTTAAAGTATGTACAATACATTAAATGGGGCATATGTATAATTTGGAAATAAATATATGCATAAGCATGTATAATATATATAAATATGATAGGAAAGGTATTATAAGATGTCAGAAATACTGGCAGAAATAAAATCATTGATTATTTGGTACATTTTCTCAAACAGATAAAAGAAGGAAAAAATTGAATGGGCCTAAAACCTTACTTGCAGCTGCACATTGACAGGAAGGTACCAGAGGTTCAGGCTGGAGTCAGAAGAGGATGTAGAACTATTGTTGTCGCATAGATCTTGGCTGAAGCAGTGAATACCAGAAAATTATTTACTTGTGTTTTCTTGACTATGCCCAAGTCTTTGCCTGTGTGGACTAAAAAACTGTGGATAACCCTGAGAAGAATGGGATTTTCAGAATCCTGGATTGTGTTCGCGTGGTACAGGGGTATGGCAGTTGGAGCATGGGACACGGGGATGCCGCAAGATTGACAATCAAGAGAGGTACGTGTCAGGGTGGTCTCCTCTCACCATACTAACTCAGTTTGTTTGCTGAGAAAATCATTAGAGAAGCTGGATTCTTTGAAGAAGAATGCAGCATCAGCATAGGAGGAAGCATTACTAACAAACTGCAATAGGCTACAACCAAATCTTGATTGTTTAGAGAGGACTTGAAGCACTTGCTGAAGATCAAGGATTGTACTCTTCAGTATGGACTATGATTCAGTGTATAGAAATCCTAAATCCTAACAACTGGACCCATAAGTAACAATGTGATGAAGAGATAAAAATATTAATGTTGGGCTGAGCCCCAGTGGTGTAGTGGTTGTGCACAGGACTGTGGCCCACTGGGACAGAGGTTCAATTCCAGCAGTGGGGCTGGGCCTCCTACTCCCACCACCGGAGAGCAGTGATGTCCCCCCACCTCCCCCCCCAAAAAAAATATATTAATGTTGTCAAGGATTTCGTCTCACTCGGTCCTCCTTACGGGCTCATGAAAAAGCAGTCAAGCGATCCAAGTAAGAGCTGCATTACATAACTGCTGCACATACTTCCTGAAGTCTTGAAAAGTAAGCATGTTATCTTCAGGACTCAGACGGGCCTGATTCAGGCCATGGTATTTGCAATTGCCTCATATGCATGTGAAAGTTGTGCACTGAATTAAAAAGACTGAAGAATTGTTGCGTCTGAATGGTTATGCTGGCAAAGAATATTCAAAGTGTGATGGACACTGAAAGAACAAACAAATCTGTCTTGGAAGAAGTGCAGGCTGAGTATTCCTTAGAAACAAGAATGTCAAGACTTGTTCTTACATACTTTGGACATACTTTCAAGAGAGGCCAGTCTCTGCAGAAGGGCATCATGCTTGGTGAAGTGTAGGGCCAGAGAGGGAAAAAAAAAGGCCCTCAAGGAGATCTAATGACCCAAACTTGACAGGGCAGGACCAGGCAGTGTCTCCTTCTGTAGCACGTAGGGTTGCTGTGAGACAGAAGTCACTGGGTGGTCCCTAACAACAACAAGCGTAGAGCGAACTAAAAAGATTTGCTAACAGAAAGATCTAACATGGAAAAAAGGATCCATGAACAAAGGCTTTTACACACACCCTCTCCTCCCTCCCTCCAGTGTGGCTAAAAGACATTCCAAACAATACTGAATTAGTGTATGTTTCTGAAATGATTTACATATACATAGGTATGTATATCCATATACCACTCTAAAATATGCATATAAATTTCCATAATCATAACTATTAAAATGTGGATGTGCTATGTGCCCAGCATAAGTCTCAGGAAGTCTCAGGAAATCAATAACTGATGTGAATAATATTATCCTAGGTTTCTATTGCTGTAAGGTACAGTAGAATTAGTTGCAACTCACAGAATCCATGTACAATAGAAGGAAACACTGCCCAGTCCAGCCCCATCCTAACAATTGTTCTATGTCTGAGCCTATTGTTGCTGCCCCTGTGTCAATCCACCTCCTTGAAGGTCTTCCTCTTCTTCTTCCTGAGTCGCCACATGTGCATGTGCAAACTGGACATCAAATAAGAACAGAAGTATTTGAATTGCTGTAAACTCCAAACTAATCCTTACCACAGAATCTTCCGATGAAAGACCCTGGGGCTGCACATTGAGTATGTTCTGTTTTATATAATGATTACTACTTTTTGTTTTGCTGCTAAAAGTTTTAATGTACAATTCAAATTCAAAAAGAAACTTTCTGACATCAAGTCAACTGAGTGACAACAACCCTAATGGATGGGGCAGAATCTGCCCTGGGGGGTTTCCTCAGACTGTGAAAGCGAGTAGATATCCTCGTCTTTTTCCCGCAGGTGCACACTCTCTCCCTCACACTTGTGAAGGAGCACACCATACGAAAAGTATCTTGCTAGCATAATTTATACTACTTTTTCACAGGATTCTAGTCACTTTAAGTTTCTACTGCTGATCTTTATTATAAAGAAAACTATTGAAAAATAGAACACATCTAGAGAGCTAGACTTTTTAGCCCTGAAAAAATGCACAATTTTTTAGCACTGAAAAATGTATATCCTTCTGTTAGTTCCATCATGCATGTCACTTTCCTAATGTAACCATCAGAAGCATGGGAAAATTTCACAGTACAAGGAAGGACAGTTGCTTCATCATCTTCTGTACCATAAAATGTTCTGAAATCACTTCTCTAATGGGGAAACAACTTTGACATATAATCCTCCCATCCTCAGGGGGATGGACAACACAAACATGGGCGAAGGGAGACAGTGGACAATGTACGATATAAAAATAATAATAGGGCTGAGCCCCGGTGGCATAAGTGGTTGAGTGTGGGACTGCGGCCCGGGGGCTTGGCGGTTCAAATCCAGCGGCGGCTCTCAGTAGCAGCACTGGGTAGCTCCCACGACCACCAGAGGCAGTGATGCCCCCACACAAACAAAACAAAACAAAAATAATAATAACATAATTTACCAAGGATCCATTTACCAATAATTTATAATTCACCAACAGGTAATTTATAATTTACCAAGAGGAGGGTGTGAGGTGGAGGGAAAAAGGGGGCTGATACCAAGAGCTTAAGCAGAAAGAAAATATTTTAAAAATGATGATGGCAACATATGTACAAATGTGATTGATATAATTGATAAATGAATTGTTATAAGAGCTGTAACAGCACTCAATGAAAATGATTTTTTTTAAAGATAATGGAACTTTCCCACCGGGGAGCAAAGAATAATAACTTCTCTTATTGAAAGACTATGGTAGCTAAAATAAGAGGCTACTCTCTCTCTTTTTTTTTTTTTTGGCCCAAGGCTGGAAGGTTTTATGATTTACAAATCACAGCAGATGCACATGAGGCCTGACCCGGGAGTCCCCGCTCCTGCGGATCTGGGGTTTTGGGGGGTGGAGATGCTCCCAGAAAGGGGCGTAATGGAGGCCAAGCCAGTAAAGTCCAAAGTCCTGGATGGAGAGGAGTCTTAGTGGAGGAGGGCTCAGCCTGCGCAGCCCCGGCAGCCGCCATGCGTGCAGTGCACTCAATGATCCGGCCCACTTCAAGCTTGCTTTGGGGACCCAGCAGATACAATTGGTCCTTAAGTTGGTGTCCCGGGTCTGGGTGTAGCGCAGGCAGCACAGGTTCTCATAGGCCTGCTTCTTCATTTTGCCATCAGGTTTTGTCAGCATAGCCCTCTTGGATGCAGTACTCGTAGAGCTCTCTGTTTATGGCTTTCCTCTTATAAAAGAGGTCAAAGATGTAGCGGGTTTTCTGGTGGTGGATCCTGAAGATGGGCCACAGGGACTCCACTTTGCTCTTCCTCTCTTGGGGCTGTTTCCGCTTCTCTCATCTTTTGATCCACTTCATCCAGTGTGGGTTCCATCAACTCCCAGCCTTCTGGAGCAGCTTTCCGGTTCCTTTTGACTTTAGGCATTTTTGATCAAATGGACAAAGTTCTAAGGCAAAAACTCAGTTTCCTTCGACCGCCGCTTTCCTTTGAATTCTCTCCTAATGACTGACTTCTATACAGATGACTCCGCTACTCCACTGACTTCTCACGGACCATTTCAGGTGAGGTCCTTCCTTGTGGAACCCTTCCCCTAGTGACGTGGAAATGGCGTCATTCTAGGTGCCCACCAAGACGCTACTCTCTTGTGCTAAGTTAATGGACTTGATTCAGATTCCCTCCATCATGGTTAACACACTCCCAACAAAGGAATAGCAGCCACAATTCCAAGAACTCTGTAAAAAGCAGATTCACAGAGGCCACTACATTCTCCTTGTAGGTATTTACATTTAAAGCAAAATCCAAATTACAAATGATTACAATTTTTAAAGTATTTAATTTTATGAAGTAGGAGTCGGGGGGAACCAGGGTACTTGGTTTAATGTCAAACTCTGATTGACTTGGGCACATTATTATTTGTTTTCTTTGCAGCACAGAGCAAGAGTAATCCAAAAGACTCCTGGTAATGCAGATGCTAAGCATTAGATTGTTAGCTCAAAGGTCTGACATTCAAAACAGGGATAGCAGTCTGCTTCCGTAAGCATGACAACCTTGGGTATCCTACAATGCCCTGCTGCTTGGCCTCTCAGTGCACCCAGGAGTCAGAGTCCACTCAAAACCAATGAGGATTGTGGGGTAAAGAGCATCAATTTGGTCACCTTCATGGTCAATTAATTTTAAAAGCTTTCTTAGCATAATAATACTGGGCCAACAGGTCAAAAAATATAGTCAGAACAACACTAATAGAAAAAAATATTACTTTCTCATCTAGATCCTGTCTGAACTGGCAAACCTCACAGTCATGAGACAGTCCGAGTTCACCTGGGGAAGAAAGCACACATTGGGAAAATATGAAGGGCCAGCACCTTCAAAGGATGCCTCAAGCTGGGGGGCAAGGCCAAGTTCGTGCCAAAGACACTTACTATGAACCGCTCTCCTTAGGAGGTTGAGAGACTTGAGCAAAATGGAGAAGGAGAAAAAATGACCAGTCCCAGAGATCTGGCCTGGCCCTTGAGATAACAATGCTCGTGAGTTCTGGAGCATTCAGTTAGGCCCTCAATTCGTGCAGTCTGACTTTGGGTCCAGAGACCAGTGGCTTCACTGACTGAGAGAGCCATATCCACACTGTACCCCATTTATGGGTGAGCCGCATCTCCCAAGGGAGGACACTCAAGCCGGAGTCACATGGATCTGCTCCCCTCAGCTTCCAGCCTGCACCCCCAGGCCTCGCTTTCCCGAGGGAGCCCGGAAAGAGCTCTGGGGGAAAGAAAGGAAGGCATTCAGACTGAATGGATCAGTTCAGATTGATGGAGCAGTGAGCATTGCATTTTTTGTATCACAATTGATAAAAATGAATAATCTGACCCAAAAAGTCACACTAAGAGGCTAGTGGTTAAAATAAGCAAAATCTGTACTGTCACCAATAATTTTTTCCATTTGACAACAATACCAATATCTTTTTAAAAGATTAATTTTAACTATAAATGAAAAGTAGTTCTAATCATAGATATGTAGGCATAATTTGTCCAATGTTGCCCCTCCTTGATTAGCATGACTAAACATAACGTAATGCATTGACTGAAAGAAAAAACTGGAGCCTACAATAGGTACCTGGCTATAGAAGATTAAAGAACATAAAAAGGTGGGTAAGCAAAGTCGATAAGGCAAGAAATAATTTCACTGGCTAAGGTGGTTTCAAAATATTCCAAATTCTTTTGTTTATCATCTGAGCACAGCTTGCCAATTAAAAATTTTCCAGCCGCTCAAGACAGGAAAACAGTCAATCTAAATGTAATCCCATGCTCTATTTATATTGATACACTCCAGGTGGAAGCTCCACAAAATAGCTGTTTCATCTCACAGACCCGTCCATCTAATCCTCTGTTTTCAGGTCGCCTCACCTCCCACCACTTCTATTCTTAGCACTCCTCATTACTCTCCTGGAGTCCGGGAGCTCTGCGATCATGTCCTGAGGCAGGACATAATTTCCTGCTGCGGGAAGGAGTGGCACACAGCTTGAATAGTCAAAGGAGAAGATTTTAGAATTTCATAGCCTTGAAGACCATCTTTACAACTTACTCAAATGTCTGTCTTCTGAATAAACAGATTTTGACAGTGAGATATTTGAAGTAAAAAGATTCAAATATTAATTAAATCCATGCTGAACAAAAGCATTAAGTTCACTTTTCATACTGTGCGACAGGGTTATTAAAAACCTACTTTGTATCATGTGGGGCATGGTATCAAAGCTCCTTCAATTTAACCCTTCTGTATCCAATTGCCTTTTCCTTTCCTTCTACTTCACTTCACATTTATTGAATTATTCCATTAATTTTTCGAGGTCTCCTATGTGCACAAGAAGCTGTGTGGGCACAGTGGCTGAGAAGCAAAGGGCTGCTGGAGCCATCCCCCCACCCTGCTGCCCAGCACAAAGACGTGCCTTCTGCACAACTGCACAGCGTGGCCACCCTCTGCATGGAGCTACTCTCCTCCGTGTTCTCTACTATGAGTCGGAACCAGCTGGACAGCAAAGGGTTTGGGCTTCTTGTTTTTTATTGTGTGGCATATGGTAAGCATTGGGAACCAAAGCCACAGGAGCTCCTCGCCCAGTCGGGTGACAGGGGAACATCAGGTAAATGCAATGAAGGTGTCAGGAAGCAACACATTCTGTGGACAAAACAGGAAAATTGAAGAGTGGCTCGTTCATAGCAGGGGCGGGGAGCTGGGAAGGAATGATGGGAGCACTATGTGAAAGAGGCTAAGGTGACGGTTTCAAAATGATGAGCTAGGAAAGCAGGGATCAGAAATCTTATCCGGTTGATTTTCCACGTTTTCTTTTTTTCTTACTAACAGTAGTTAGGTGATGACTTTGATACTTGGGGTGGGTGAGTGGGGGCAACGCAAGGGAAGATGAGAGCACCTCTAAGTGTCTAAATCAGTGGGGAAGTACAGGCTGATCACCTGGGCACATTTGTACCTAAGCTCAAGCACCAGTGGATCTGTTCTATTTATAAGACAAGATCGAGCAGTCACAAAGTATAAAGTACCAGAGCCCAAGATTATCAAGCAAGAAATGCACTAGAAACACAATTTGACAATTTCACAATTTGACTTGGCTTGTTCTAGTGTCCAAAAAAATCTTTTCTCTACTTGCCTACCAGATACACCATAAACCACCATTTTATGTACAAGTCATTTCTGGATTTATTTATTTAACTCAACATATCTCACAATACAGAACATTAAATGTGCTCCAGTCACAAACAGTTTCATAAAGAAACATAAGATTTTTCAAATCTTTTTTTTTTTGGGGGGGGGGGCATCACTGCTCTCTGGTGGTGGGAGTAGGAGGCCCAGCCCCACTGCTGGAATAGAACCTCCGTCCCAGTGGGCCGCAGTCCCATGCACAACCACTATGCCACCGGGGCTGAGCCCTCAAATCTTTTTTTTTTTTTTTTTAGGCATCACTGCCCTGGTGGTGGGAGTAGGAGGCTCAGCCTTTGCTCCTGTGAGCGGGAATTGAACCTCCGTCCCAGTGGGTCGCAGTCCCGCGCACAACCACTACGCCACCGGGGCTCAGCCCTCAAATCTTATGAAAACAAAACCAAGTAAACAGCGGCCATCTAGCTCTCAGCAACAAAGTCCACATGGAGGAAGCACACCAGCCTGTGTGACCAGGTATCAGGCATCAAAGAACAAAAAAATGAAATCATTGTAAATGAGGGAGAGTGCGGAGTAAGGTTCTAAGATCCATCTATAGACAGCTGGACATCCCCTTACAGAAGGGACGCAGAGAAGAGATGAGCCAGTCAGGGTGCAGTGTAGCAATGATGAAACATACACCTTTCCTCTAGTTCCTAAAGGCTTCTTCCCCCACCCACTATCATGATCCCAATTCTACCTTTCAAATCCGGCTAGACCAGAGGATGTGCACTGGTACAGAGAGGAACTGGAAACACAGGGAATCCAGGACCGATGACCCCTTCAGGAGCAGTGCTGAGAGTGGCAATACCAGGAGGGTGAAGGAAGGCTGGGGTAGAAAGGGAGGATCAATTATAAGGATCAACACATAACCTCATCCCTGGGGGACGGACCACAGAAAAGTGGGTGAAGGGAAACATTGGACAGTGTAAGATAGGACAAAATAATAATTTATAAATTAT
>PVJH01040416.1:0-15700 GCA_004026705.1 Nesogale talazaci
AGGGAACGGCCGTGGAAACCTGCTGACGCAGATGTCCTAATATGGACATCCTGTGTAAAAGGGGGGAGGGACTGACGGGAACTGCTATCAGGCTGAAGCCAACACCGAGGGTGCAGCACTGGGGGAGGCGGAGAGGGGGGGCCCCGCGTCGGGGGAGGGGGGGTGAGAAAGCAGAGAATGCGAGCGAACATTCGCACCTTGGTCAATGCGGAGCCTTGTTCCTGGGTGGGGGGTGGGGACGCCTCTTTGCGGACTGTACAGAACCGGGAGCCTGTTCTGAGGCTTAGGTATGAGAGAAACAGGTACCTGACCCCGTGGCCCAGAAGAATGAGCTCCCACCGCTATCGGTATCCCCAATTCTAGACCCAATTCTGTTCAAACGTGGAAGCAAGCAAACCCTCACCTCGTCTCTGGCCCCGGGTCCAACTAGAATCCTGGGACTATGGCTGTGCTTAGAAGCTTGTGTGTGTGTGTGTGTCCCAAATAAGCGAATACGATGCTGGGTATTCTCACCTATTTTGTTCTTGAGGAGATCAGTCTGTTTGTTATTTATTCCCCCCCCCCCCCGACCATTTGTAGGAATCTTCCTGTCAGTTTAACTCTCTAAGACGCCGGCAGGTACATGTCAATCCCGCCCCCGTAGGGACATCGGACAGGGTCCTCAGCCTGGTTAGAGCGGGCGTTCTGGGCCACCCGGGGAGGTGCGCCACTTTGGGGAGCGCTCCTCGAAGAGTTAGGGAGCTGGGGGGTGGGGAGCTGGTTCAGTCCCGCCAGGAAGCCTGCAGCGGTGATTTTCCAGCTCGGATGTGGAGCTGGGGGGAGGAGGGAGAGGATGGAGGCGATGACCGGACCGGGTGCAACAGCGCCGGGGCCTAGGACCGCGGCCACCGAGACCCCCGGCGCGACGGCGCGACCTGGGAAAGCCAGGGGCCCTGGAGCGCCCCGCGCGCCCCCAGAACGTTCTAGGCTCCTGCAGAGAACAGCCCGGGTCCCACGGCCCCGGCTTGGCCCGCCCCGGCTTACAGGCCACCTTGCCAAACCGGCCGCCCCCCCCGCCCTCCCCGGGGGAGGTGGGGGTAGGGAAGCACGGCCCGCGGGGGCTCGTGGAGAGGGGCAAGGTGGGGTTAGGGGGCGGGCCGAGGGTTCAGGGAGCTCGGGGAGTCTGGCAGCCGCCCGGCCTCCCGCCGCCGCACCCCGGAGCCAAGCGATCGTGCTATAGATAGTAACAGGGAAGCGGCTGTTTACAGCAACACAGCGCCGCCAGGGCCGTCTCCAGGCGACGCGGCGCGGCCGGGGCGCGCCGTCGGCGGGGCAGGCGGGCGGCCGGCCGGCCCTGCAGCTCCCCGGAGGCCGTGGCCTCCCAGGCCGGGCTGCGGCCGCTCGCGCCGCCCGACATCACCCGCGGGGCCGGGGCCCGAGCGCGCTCGCGCGGGGCTGTGCGCTAGCCTCCGTTCTTCGAGATCCCAGCGCGACGCGAGCGGGGAGGGCAGGGAGGCGGGGATCCGTGGAACTGGGTCACTTTGCTATTTTTGCCTCCGCAGTCACAGGCAGAGGTGAAAACAGCATTTCATCATGGTATGTCACCGGCTGATGTCGGTGAGGATGGAGGTGTTTGTGTTTTCCAGCTCCTGCAAACAGCGGAGAGGGAGAAAAGGGAAAACACACATAAAACATAAACACAGACTTCGCAGACTGCTCTGAAAAAGCGATTCGGAGGCCTTCGTTCTCTGTAGTTCTATCCTCTATTAAACTGCTTCCCTGTCCTTGGCCAGTTTTTTTTTAAAAAAGCCTTAGGAAGGCAAATCCATATCTTATTATTATTAGCTTCTGACAAAGTAGGTCAAGCTTTGAATTTCTGGGTCTGGCCTGGCCTTGCATGCATAACTGGATGTCAGGGCCACTTAAGAGAAAGAAAACCTAGAATGATTGGGTTTACTTACCCTACAGAGTTTGAAGCAGCTCAGGCCCACACCTAAAATTGTCAAGATTTTATGTGCAGGATTTATCTCATAGATCATTTATCCGGCCTTTGATAATAAAAAAGGGACAGGATCTTGAATGAGTATATCTCTTTCCTTCCGCTAGCGAGCCGAATGCTTTTCTCTTGGGCACGAGTATGGCCGGAGAATTTGGGGCTTAATCCCAACCTCCGAGATGGACAAAGCCTTCATTCACTCATTTATTCAGGGCTGAGAGCTGGCACCTGCTGTCCTAAGCAGGGTGGGTCTGTCCCTCCTCCAAGGTGGTCCAGCCTTATGGAGAAGACCCCCAAGTCAGTAGAGAATGCTGGGCAGAGGTTTGACAGAACTTAAGAGCAGGCTGCCATGGAACACAGAAGGCTTGGGGAGCAGCTCCAATCTGGGAATGGGGCCTGGATTCTCTGTTCCCTAGGCAGTGACGGGAGGACTGCCCTCTTAGCCAGAGGGTCCTCTAGGGAAGCTAGCACCCCCACCCCACCCCAAGCAGCCGTGTCGCATGGCACATTCTCAGCCTCGCTTTCCCCTGTCCCACTAAGACCTGAGCCTGCTCTTCTCTGATCCCAGTCTGCTCGTGCTGCCCATGTCAGGGCGGTTACAGCACATGTCAAAACAAACAAACATGGCACCCACACGTGGTAGCCTCAAAACCAAGGCAGATCAGAGGCACCCATGATGTTATCTTTGGCCAAGTCAGGGTGACTTTGAAAACCGGTGGTGTGTTGCAGCCCCATTCCCTTGGGAGCATGGCAAGTCTGAGCCTATAAAAAAAACCCAACCTCAAGCAGCTTGTGATTATGTATTGATGCGGTCCCTGCCTCCTCTTTAGGGATCCGAGACCTGAAAAGGCGGGGAGAGAGCTACATCTGGTCTTAACCCCAATTCCCAAGGAACTATTCCCTCTCTTCCTAATCACACACAGACCCCCTAGTCTCCCCTTCGCCCCGTGGCCCTGGAAGCTGAGAGACCCGAGCCTTAGGAAGCATGTTGTTCACTTCTGGAGGAAGATGGAAGATGCACGCTGGTTAGCCCGGTGTTGTTGCAACATTCAGTGAAAGCCTGCCGTCTGCACCGCCTACGTAAATGCTGCCGCAAACGGCCTGTCCCCCGTGTGCAGAAGCAGTTATTTGTTTGGGGAAGTGTGGTCCTGTGGTGTAGGGTTGTGGTCAGAGCACGGGACCAGAAGTCAGGAAGCTGCCTATACGAAAATCTACTCCTTCAGGGACGTTGGGGGTGGGGTGGGGGAGAGAGTCACTCTTAGGTTTGTTGTGGGCTCTATGGACTTCGGGCTTCTGTCATTTTGCCCATGCCCCTGTTCAGCCAGCACCCAGCACAGTGGCTGGCACCTAGTAGGTGTTCAAAGTACCTTATTGAGGGAGCCAAGGAAGTCACAGGCCCTCGAGAGGACAGGATGAGTGCAGATGGTCGTCCTTTCCCGGTAACTTGGAATCCAGCAGCCTTTGGAAAGGCTGAATGGAGGCTTTTTTTATTCTTGGGTATGAATAGGCACAAATTGGGGAAGAGTAAATTGCAGAACGTTTGGGCTATTTTCAGCCGGTGGATCAAGAGCACCCCCGTGGTTCCTGATAAAGAGCCAACTTGAGCCTCCTGAGGAAGATACCAGGGCCCATAATGCCACCAGGACCACATTGTCTGTGACGGACAAGGACTGTGCTACCCCCACTCTCCAACTCGGTCATTCTGCATGTCTGGACTCCCCAAGCCCTGCGGGATTCACACACGTGAGCACAGGGAAGGGACCTCAAGGGGTCCTGGTAGCTCACTCCCAGACTCAGACTACTAGAAAAAAATCGATTGCCCCTATTTTAAAACCGAGGGACTTAATCCCTGCCCCACCCCCACAAACATTTGGGCGAGCACACGCACACACCACCATCACTAGTTAATACTAGGGATTTCGTCTCTTTGGGAAAAACTGTTTTCATTCTGAGCAACTCTTGGCTTTCTGACAGGGCCTGATGATTCAATGGGATCCCCATCCTTCTGCTCCTGTGAGCATTTAAACAAAGCTCTGTGTGGTCCCCGGGACACCCTCCATCTGGAGCTGCGGAAACTGCCCGCCTGCAGCCAAGCTGCCTAAGATCAGGGCTTGTCACTAGGGGAGGGGGCCACAGGTTGCACCAGGGAACGCTGTGGCAGATGCCGAAAGGACTTGTCTAGAAAACTGTACAGTTTTTCAGCAGACACTACTTTATAAATCATTTTATAAGGGGCTCTGGCAACAACCCCCACATCAGCTGCATATAAGCACATTTGTACATATGTTGCCACAGTCATTTTCAAAACATTTTCTTTCTGCTTGAGCCCTTGGTGTCAGCTCCTCTCTTTCGCCTCCCTCCCTTCCCACCCTGGTGAACCCTTGATAATCTATAAATTATTTTTATTTTCATATTTGACACCACCCACTGTCTCCCTCCACCCACGTTACTGTTGTTTGCACCTCCTGCCCCGGGAACTATACTTCAATCATTGCAATCCATTCCCCTATTCTCCCCCCACCTTTCCCTTCCTGAGGGGTTTACCTGTCCTGGATTCTATGGGTCAAGATCTCTTATCTGTACCTAGCCAGGTTTGTAAGGTAGAACTGGGGTCTTGATAGTGGGGGGAGGAAGCATGGAAGAACTAGAGAAGAGTTGTGCGTTCCGTCTGTGCTATGCTGCACCCTGGCTGGTTCGCCCCTTCCTTGTGGCCCTTCTGGGAGGGGAAGTCCAATTGTCCACAGATGGACTTCAGGCCTCCCCTCTGACCCCAGACACTATTTTTTGTCTTAAAGTTACAGCCATACATAGGTTTTTCTTCAGGTCAGTTGACCTGCACCGATATGCCTACAGAGCTAGCTCACTGCTTGAAGTGGGTTGTGCATGCCTGTCAGAGCTGTCTTCATTGCTCAGTGACAAGGACCTTCAGATGGCTGTGGTTTTGTCCGCGCCATTGCTGGCTTTGTGGATGCTGCTCTTTTTTTTTTTTTGGGGGGGGGGCATCACTGCTCTCCGGTGGTGGGAGTAGGAGGCCCAGCCCCACTACGGGAATTGAACCTCCGTCCCAGTGGGTCGCAGTCCCGCGCACAACCACTACGCCACCGGGGCTCAGCCCGATGCTGCTCTTTCTATGGTCTCTGATTTTATCACGTGTTCTGGGGCTTTTTAGTTGCAGCCTTGTGCTGATCCTATATCCATAACTTTTCCCCTCTAACTTAATGAAGTAGGAATTAGTGGGAAGAAAAACTGCAAAGGCCATCAAGTCCATGGTGACTCATCGTGGCCCTATAGGACAGAGGAGAACTGTTGCTGTGAGTTTCTGAGACCGCAACTTTTTATGGGAAGAGAAAGCCCCATCTTTCTCCCTGGGAGTGGCTGGTGGTTTCGAACTCTGACCTTGTGGTTAGCAGCCCAGCACAAAGCCTTTTCTGAGCCAAGCCTTTTTTTTTTTTAATGATTCTATTGGGGGCTCTTACGGCTCTTATAACATTCCATACATCATTTGTATCAAGCATATTTGTACACCTGTTGCCATCCTCCTTTCCAAATATTTTCTACTTGAGCCCTTGGTATAAGATCCTCTTCTCCCCCCCCCCTTTTTTAAAATAAATTATTTTACTGGGGGTCCTTACAACTCCCATCATGATCAATACATACGCCAATTGTGTGCAGACCACATTTGCACACTCGTTGCCATCATCACTCTCAAGACATTCTCCCTCCACTTAGACCCCCAGTACCAGCTCCCCATATTTCCCCTCCCTCCCTAGCCCCTCCTCCACTAACCCTTAATAATTTACAAATTGTTACTTTTTCCTATCATACGCTGTCCGATGTATCCCTTCACTCACTTCCCCCTTGCCTTTTAAAAATTTTAGCTAAGAGGTGTCTTACGGAATGAGTTTGCTGTTTCCACCACCATCGAGTCAATGCCAGTTTATAGGGACCCTAAAGTGCAGGGGGCAGTTTCTGAGACTATAATATGCTTGACGGGAGTAGAAAGCCCCGTCTTGCTCCCTCAGAGCCGCTGGTGGCTTCAAACTGCTGGCCCTGTGGCTAGGAGCCCAACACATAGCTGCTGTACTGGGCCCTGGTGTGACTGCTAGTATTCATGTCATAGAAGAAGGACACTTAAGCAACAGGCAGTTACTCTCTCACGCCTGGCCGATGGCTAATGGTGATAATAAATCTGGGCCAGGAAGGGTTCAGTAGGGTCTGGTGCAGGAGGAGGCTTCCTCTGGGGGAGGCGTGTGACACTGGGAGTTACCACACTGGGTGACACCAGCCCAGTGACGCCACTGCCTAAGAGGAACACACTCCAGCCCAAGCTCAAGGCATCTTTCATGGCGGGTGGCAACCTGGGGCACTCCCCCTGTCAGTCAAGTGGAGCCTGGCCACAGAGCCAGGAGCTCCTGCCGTAGGCAGACAGAGAGGTTTCGGTGCCTGGGGCTGTCAGTGCCTCTGATGTCCTGAGCTGACCTTCTTGGGCGCTGGTGGATTTAGCTGCTGGAATTCCAAAGGAACTTGGTCTTACGTCACTAACGCTATAGCATAACAGCACGCCCTGACTAAGAAACCTCAGCAACCTGGCTTATGTCCACCTGGGCAGGGACAGGACCCAGAGGAGCCAGTGGGGGCCTGTCTCCCCCTCCCCCATTCTCCCCCCCCCATCTTCCCCCATAGGGGGTAGGACATTTTAGATGTAGTTCACAGGCTTTGCTCCACCAGCCTACCCAAAGCACACACACACACACACACACACACACACACACACACACACAAAAGCCAGCTTTCTAAAGGGATATTAATAATGGAAAGGCCCCATGCCTCCACCCCTTCCTTCCAGAAACCTGGTCCTGGTGGCATAGTGGGTATGTATTGGGCTGCTAGCCACAAGGTTAGGAGTTCAAATCTACCAGCAGCTCCTTGAGAGAAAAAGATGAGGCTTTCTACTCCCTAAAGAGTCCCAGTCTGGAAAACCCACCGGGACCATTCTGCCGTGACCTCCAGGGTCACCGTGAGTCGGAATCCATGCAAGGGCATTGAGTTTGGTTATTTGGGGTTTTATTCTGCAGCAGGAAAATCCCCCGGCAAGATGTCAAATTCAGTTACTCGCTTCCTGATCCATTTGGAAAGAGACCCTAATTTCCAAACGCTAACAATCTTTTGTGTGCACTGAGTTCCATTGTATCTACTTGAACACTTCCAGTGGCCACTCCCAGCTGAGGAATGGTTTTCTCCTGGAAAGTACAGGAGGGAGCCCACCCCCCAGTGGGCACCCTACTGAAAGTTCCACTCAGAAAGTCCTTCTTCCACCAGAGACTGCGAGGGGATCAGGTGAGATGGGGGAGGGGGGAGAAGGCTGAGGGCCCTGGAGATGATACTGACTCCTGGCGATTCCTCCAGTTCCAGAGTAGAACGAACAGCTGCTGGGGGGGGCTTCTTGGCCGTAATCTCTGGAAGCAGTTTGCCAAGACATCCTGTTGTGATCCCACTCAGTGAGCTTGAACCACCAACCCTTAATAGGTCCATAGTCAAGTACTAAACTGTTTGTGCCATGGAGAGCCCTCTGAGAGAGACAGGCCACACATAATTGGTCAGAGCCTCCTCCTCCACTTCCTGGACTCTGGATGAAATCAGTGCTCAACAAACCTACCACCTTCCTGTTGAAGCGGTCGATTTACCTAATCACACCTAGAAGAAAACCCGCACTCCTCAATGTGACCTACCACGTCTGTGTGACTTACCACATCTATCTGTGTGACGTGGGGCCTATCTTGTCCATCTCAGACCACTTGCCTTCCTCCACTGCCCTTTGGCCACGTTGACCTTCTCTCCGTTTCTCAAAGCTGCCAGATGGCCCTGCTGCTGAATCTTGTCCTCGCTCTTCCATCTGCCTCTGGATCTTGACACCTGGCTTCCTCCTCCTGAGTCCTGTCTACGCTGTTGCCACTTTTAAGACGCCTGCGCTCACTGCCCAGTGATGCTCTTCTTACCCCTCCCATCCCTGTTGATCGCCTCGGTGTGGGTTGCCATGGAATCAATCAGGTCCTACCAGAGACGACAATCCTGGGCCAGCTCCATGGTCAGTGGTGGGAGGTGCCCATCCTCATCCTCATGACTCTCCTGGACTGATTTGGGGAAGGGGATCTCCAGGCCTGTCTCCTTAGTGCCTCGTAAGCTGGAAGTTCTGTGGAAAACTGGTCAGCACCACAGCCAACACACGCACGCAACTCACCGCCATGCAGCTGAGTCCGACTCCCGGGGTAGACTCACCCCTCTGGGGTTCTTACACCGTAAATCTTCACAGGAGTAGAAGTCTCCTCTTTTTCTCAGAGGATAACTGGTGGCCTTGAGCTGCTGACTTTACGGCTAGCAGCCAAATGTGGACGCTATCATGCCACCAGGGCTCCTGATGCCACTGTATAGGCCTCTGCCAATGGTTGGCTAGTGGTGATGAGTTAGGCTGTGTGGCGGTCATGTGCTTATGTTCATTTCATGATTGAGATGTAGGGCTGGAGTCTGGCCTGTTCATCTGGAGATCGCCAGTGAGGCCTCTGTGTGGGCGTGGCTTTCTCCTGAGACTTCTGGGAAATCTCGCAGTATTTCCCTCATGGAGATGAGAAGCTACCTCCCCTTGGGAGTTAGTCTCAGAGACGATGAATCACAGACAAGACAAGATGGCAGCGTCTGGGGAGCTGGAGGAGAAGCCACACAACTTTGCATTGATGGAGCCAGACCTCTGAAGCTGGAGAGGCCACGTGGGGACCCCTGCCAGCGATGAGTTGCTTCTGCCACCACTGGATGCTGTTGATGGACACAGAGCCCTGGAAGCGAGGAGCCATGGGGAGACCCCTGCCAGCGCCGGGATTCTGCACCCACTGACCTGTGACTTCATGAGTCCGAAGGAGGCATTATAGACTGGTCTCGGGCATATGGGTTAATATCGAACTTTTGACTTTGAACTGGACTGGGTTGGGATGCTTTCTCAGTGTTCCATTCATCTTGTATATAAAGCTTTCCCTTATATCCATATGCGTGTCTATGAAATTGGTTCCTCTAGTCTACCCAGACTGACACAGGCTTCCAATCTCAAGGTCGGCAGTTCGAAGCCACCAGCCTTTGCAAATGGGCTTCCTACTCCCACGAAGAGTCACAGTCTTGAAAACTCGCAGGGGACGTTCAACCCTGTCCCACGGGGTGGCTAGGAGTTGGCCTCCACTCAACGGCAGTGAATGAAGCCAGATGCTGACACATGGGGGACACAGACCAGGAGTGGATCCTGAGCCCCTCACCTCGGAGCCAAGAATTCTACGGATCCACCAGTCCCTTCATTTTCTGTCCCATTCACCGGGCTCCATGTTCTCTCTAGCACTCATCTCTCTGTCAACCGATGTGTTTACTTAGATACTTTTTCCATTGTCTGCCTTCCTCTGTGAGCTCCAAAGGAGGGGGTGAACTTAGTAAATGCTCCTATGAGGATATTAATCAGAAGTCCTGCGGTTGAGAAGGCAGCCTGGAGTCCCATTGTGAACATGGGCAAGGGCTGTGAACTGGGACTTCTCACCTCCTCTTTGAGGAGGACCTAGCCCTCATCCAGTCCTCCCCAGTCTGGCACAGTCACTGAGAAGCCGAGAACGCCACGCCATGCAGCCTTCCTCTGACCATGCAGGCGCGTGCATCGCACCTGAGGTTCTAGTGCTCTCGCTCACCGCCTGTCACACAAGGTCGCTTTCACGTGAAATCCACTCCCACTGGAACCTGAGGAGCACAGTGGGACGTCTCACCTGGGGCGGGGGATGCCCCAACATCTTTGCTTTTCCACAAACACAGCCCAGCACTACTGTTTAGGAGGTATTTGGGCATAAGGGTAAAGCCGGACTTTTTGTTGTTTTTCTTTAAAAAATTTAACATGGGGCTGATAAAAATAACCTTTACCATCCAAAGACCAAACATTTTAAAATTATATATATGTATATATGTGTGTATATATATACATACATATATATATATATATATATCTTACACACATGCTGAAATCACAGCACAGCCAATAGGCCACCTAAGGGAGGGAGGTATTGCTGTCTGCATAGTGCTAGTCACCGTTTCTGGCACAGCAGGATGGACTCATAGAATGATGGAGTCAGGGTCTTGTTTTTTGTTTTTTTTGGCATCACTGCTCTCCGGTGGTGGGAGTAGGAGGCCCAGCCCCACTGCTGGAATTGAACCTCCGTCCCAGTGGGCCGCAGTCCCGAGCACAACCATTACACCACCGGGGCTCAGCCTGGTCCTGTTTCTCTCTCCAACTCATTTTCCCACCAAGCACTTCCGTACTTGGCTTCTTGGGCAAGCCAGCGATGACTGGGCAGGTGGCTGGGGTCAGGTGAGTATTTGTTGATCGTCTGAATTGCACAGACAAAAGGCCTGGAGGACTGTCACAGGGTCACCTGAGGTCTGGATGCCTAGAGTTCACATCAGACATCTCCTGGCCGGAGCTGATCTCTGAGGGTCCCAGGGTAAGGAGCATCTAGAACAGTGGTTCTCAACCTTCCTGATGCCGAGACCCTTTCTTTTTCTCTCTCTCTCTCTCTTTTTTTTTTTTTGGCTTCACTGCTCTCCGGTGGTGGGAGTAGGAGGCCCAGCCCCACTGCTGAAATTAAACCTCCGTCCCAGTGGGTCGCAGTCCCACGCACAACCACTACGCCACCGGGGCTCAGCCCAAGACCCTTTCATACAGTGCCTCACGTGGTGGTGTCCTTCAACCATAAAGTTATTTTCATTGCTACGTCATCGCTGCCATTTTGCTACAATATTGAATTGTCATGTCAATAACTCATACGCAGGGTGCATTTTCATTGTTACAAGATGAACATAATTAAAGCGTAGTGATTAATCACAAAACAACATGTTATTATATCTTGTGAAATACTTAATTCTTTTTTGCTGCAAAATCATCGAAACTTTTATCACATAAAAATATCAAAATGGGGGCTGAGCCCTGGTGGCCTAGTGGTAGTGTGCGGGACTGGGGCGCACAGGGTTGACAGTTCAAATCCAGCAGCAGCTCTCCAGGAGCAAGACTGGGCTTCCTACTCCCACCAGGGCAGTGATGCCACACAAAAAAAAAATCAAAATGGGAAACTATTGCTTCTTTGCATGGCCTCCATCTGGGTCGATACACTTCTTTTTTATATATAAATCATTTTATTGAGGGCTCAAAAAACTCCTATCATGATCAATACATATATCAATTGTATGAAGACCACAATTGGACATTTGTTGCCATCATCATTCTCGAAACAGCTCCTTCTTCTTAGGCTCCCATTATCAGCTTCCCAGATAGACTTATTTCTAATGACAAATGACATTTCGTTTCAATGTATGAAGTAGCATGGGTAACAGTCTTCACTCTGGGTACTGATAGGTGGGCATATCTGCATGTGGGCAGACCCTCCTGCAGACAGATAGGAGAGTGGTGTCTCGGTTCCTAAAACCATGGAAATGTGTGTTTTCCGATGGTCTTAGGCTACTCCTGGGAAAGGGTAGCCCAAAGGGGTTGAGACCCACAGGTTAAGAACCACAGATCTAAGTCTTACCGACCCAGGAATGAGATCGGCTCCCCAGTTCACTCCAATCACTTGGCAGAACCATTGTTCTTCACTCCAGATTAATCAGACAAGGAGCACTAATTCAGGAGTTAACCTGCCCAGAGGCGGTCTGTGGTTTAAGATCAGAAATCCCCTTAGAGATAACAAACTGAGCAGATTACCGCTGGAGAAACCCACTGAGAGGGTGGAGAAGGATGCCAAGCACATGCAGATCACCAGGGAGAGAAGACACAAGGGCCATTTTCCAGGACAGGCAGAAAAACCTCACCCGAAAGCCAGAACCCTGAATTCAGACTTCTAACCTCCCAAATGGTGAGAAAACGAATTCCTCGGTGTTAAAGCTGGCCCTTGGTGGTGCTTCTGCTGTAACAGCTTTAGCTAACTTAGGCACCTGTCAAGTTCGCAGGCCCACTGGGCGATAACGCTACGCCACAGTGAATAATTTCCACGTTTCTAGCACACTTCTTGGCCCTTGTGGGGCTATGACCACAGAAGCGCATTCAAAACTAAGCCATCGTCATCATGGAGAAAGTGGGACGCTTTCAAAGTGAGTGATCTTAGGTGGGCCCACAGGTGAGCGTAGGCCCCAGGGAGGTGGTCTCCCACCTCTAGTTTTCAGATTCACTTTTTTATATTCTTATCACATCTCACTATCCGGCTTCCCCTGACCCCATTGGTTCCGGAATTTGTTCCAGGGAAGAAAGGAGTTTCACCTACCTCAGTTTTGTATATGAGCCAGGCAAAGTATCTTTAGCAGTGGTGCTAAACCTTCTTCATGCTAAGACCCTTTCATACAGTTCCTCCTGTGGTAGGGACTCTCCAACCATAAAATGATTTCCGTTGCTATTTCATCACTGTAATGTTGCGGCTGTGATGAATTGGACGATGCTAGTGAAAGGGTTATTCGGCTCCCAGAGGGGTCGTGATCCCCAGGTTCTCCTGTTCTTTAGTCTACGCATTTTAGGAAGCACCTACTATGTGCTGGGCACTGGCACTCCTGATCAACTGGACAGGCAAGCTTCCACCACTTGTGAGCTGTACAGTGTAGAAAGGGGTCAACCGGAAAACCAAAGAAGCAAGCCTGGCAGGTGCCAAGAATGGGCAGGTGATGAGGCTGGAGCACGGTGGTGAGCGTACACGGGGTGCTGCGACTCGCAGGGTGTTCAGTGGCGGATCGCTCAGAAGTCCCAGCCTGTTCTTAGGTGGGCAGCTCCCCTGGAACCCGCCCCTCCCTGCCAGGGGCGCCTCTGCTGGCATCCTTTCCAGCATCACCGCAACATGGAAGGAGGTGTGACAAATCCACAGACGACTGGTGAAAATGCCCCGGACCACCCGAAAAACACACAGACTGGTCTGGGAAGGCATCCTGCCAGCACGCGCCTTAGAAGCCAGGGTGGAGAGGCATGTAATCAGGAGACACTAGTCCCTGCAAAAGGGCATGACGATGGGTAAGTAACGGACCCTGACACAGAAGAAAACCCTCTGGGAGCGGGATTGAGGCAGTGGCTGTAACATTGGGGTTCGACCTAATGATGAGGATGAGGATGAGGATGAGGATGATATGGGGGTGCTGGGGACAAAACTGACTTCCTGCCACCCGACACTCACAGCGACCGAATGGCTGCTTTGAACTAGATGGAAGGAGGTGGCATCTTCTCTGAAAAAAAAGGAATGATAAGAAGGAATCAACCGTGGAAGAACAAGGGCAGAGCATTCTGGAACAAGGAAATATTCCCCGGTGTTAAGGTCTAAGAAACCTAGGGATTGGTTCCCCACCCCCACCCCGCCCCCCTCCCCATCTCTGAACCAGGCAGCTATGCTGTCCTCACAAGGGGTATCCCAGGCCTGGTATATGCGTTATCAACAAAGCTTCAGACCATACACATCGGCTTTGGTGTTACTGGCAGCTCAGTGTGCTCCCTACCTGTTCCTGGGAGGTTCTTTCACCTTCTGACTCATTCAGAGGCTTGGCAAAAGCCCTCTGATGGGTGGAAATCAACAGCTGGTGGTGGTTCATTTTCATGGGTGGATTCTGATTCAAGGCACCCCGGTGTGTGCAGAGTGGAACTCCTTGGCTTCAGTCTTCACAGAAGTCGAGAGCGTCTTCAATGACATCACCCAAAAGGAGTGGCAGACATCACTCATAACCAGACCTTGTGATCTCCCAAGGCCATTTTAACAGAACTTTCCAAAACAAGTTCTTTTCATTTTGCCTTTGTTAGGCAGGGAGCTGTTGGCCATGAACCCAGTTCTGCTCAGAATTTTGTGCGATAAAATAGCACAATGCTGGACAGGCAGCGGCTTCTTCCACAGGGCAGCACCTCCCAGGATTCTCCTGAGACGTCCTACAGCGAGGAAGCCAGCACAATGGTCAGCGTCAACTCCACAGGGCCCAACCACCACATGAACTCCGAGAGCAGCCACTCCTGGACGTCTCTGTGACTGTGACTAAACCCAAGATACTTCCACAAGTCCCTATCCCAGTGCTGGGCTCTTCAGGGAACCATCCAGCCCTGATCTGCCTAGACCAGGCCAAACAGAATCCTGAGGAACATTTATTTGAAATCCCAGTTTTTAAATTACAAGTAACAAATAACTGTAAACCGCTGAAATATCTTAGCTCTGACATTGCACAAAGACTAACAACAAAATTACAGGGTCTCTGGCAGCATAGCAGGATAACTAACCCCCAGGTTGGTAGTTTGAAACCAGCAGCCCCTCCGAGGGAGAAGGACGAGGCTGGCTTACTCCCGGAAAGATTTACAGACTCCGAAACCCACAGGGGCCATTCTACTCTGTTGTATAGAGTCACTGTGAGTCAGAAGATGGCAGGAAGTTTGGGATGTTTTTGTTTGTTTGTTTGGGGGTGGGGTTAACAACAAAATCGTGATGTACGCCCCCCCCCCAAAAAAATATATCCTTTCTTATAAATCTTTCTCCTTCGGTTCCTTTGACTACTATGCCATTCTCAAAAAAAAAAAAAAGCTATTGCCATAGGTTCACCAACACTGCTTACTACAATCTTGTAACTAAGGCACCAGAGAGTTGATGAAATCCAGCAACTATGTCCCCAGCACCCGCCGCCAGAACTGTGTGATTCTGAGCATCCGGGTACTTGGGTCATAAAGCGAGCACGGAGCAGAGTGCATGAGAAAGTTCCAAAAGTAAGTGGGGGGAGCATTTCAGCCTGGTGGGTTTGTTGACGTCTGGAAACCGAGCTTTCGGGGAAACAGTTTTGCCGGTCTAAGTAGCTACAGAAACTTTTTTTTCTTTTCCCAGAAAAAATAACATTTCTGCTGGAACATTGCACAAACATTTTTCAGAGCGTCATTTTGGTGTTAACATGTCCTCGGGCAGTGTCAACTGGTGTGGTCCACACCCCACCCCACCCCACCCCACCAGCGATGAGGCCTCTGCACGATTGGAATCCGCCCATTTTCAATTCCCATCGATACTATGTCACACGGAACTATGTGAACGATCGCACGGCTGGGTTAAGAACAAGACCACGAAAAGGCGCTCGTGGGAAGGACACGAGGCAAGCGTCAAAACTTAAGGCATGAAAATGCAATAGCAAAAGGAGGAGGCTAAATGAATTCCACTGGGGGAGAGAGGGGTGCAGCCCTGGGAGATGGATGCTCACCCGGAAAACCAAAACCGTACTCACTGCCATCCAGTCAAGGCCAACTCATGGCCTTGCCGTGGGCTTCTGAGGTCATAAGTGCTCATGAGAAAGTCCCGCCTTTCTCCCACAGAGGTGCTGGTGCTTTCAAACTGCCAACCCAGGGGATGGCAGGCCAACACATAACCCACTCCACCACCAGGACTCCGATGATATTCCATCTGCGCCTGACTCTTTAAATCCAGGAGCCAACGTCTGCTGACCCCTTCCCAGGGACGCTGGCTGACTTTCATCACGGCAAGGGAACGCAGGCAGGAGCAGGTGCTGGGCGGCCATGCCCGTGGCTGTGGGTACGTGTCCTTCCCGGCAGTGAGGAAGCCAGGGAAGCTGAGACTGCTGCCGTCAGCTGTCAGGGATTCCTGGGAAGAAGCAGAATCCTGACAGCTGCTGCCATGCATTCGGGAGCCAAGGACAGATTCCCAGCAGGGTGTACAC